>JAOTQE010123658.1:0-27573 GCA_025631205.1 Nesometra sesokonis
ATAAAACACCATAAGATAAAACACCATAAGATAAAACACCATAAGATAAAACACCATAAGATAAAACACCATAAGATTGGAAATCAATGATGCTTCTTTGTATACTGTTAGAGATGATCGGTTCAGCATTTTTTGTTACAGCTATCAACCTGTTGTTGTAACGTAACAGTTTAGGGGCGGATTTGCTTGTCAAAATCAAAACCCTACAACAGGCTCACTTGGGTTTGGGAAAGGGTTCCTCTACCCCCTTTATGCCGGTCCTGGATCTGCCCCTGTATTCTGTGTGTTCATAACATTTTGGACTCGTCCATTCATAGTGGGCCTATATGTAGACCTATTTAGCTTTGTCAGTCGGTCTGACTCAGTATAGGCTATTTAACCATTCTCAATTTCCATCAAATTATTTTTCATTCGCACTCTTTTTAACTACTATTTTTCATTAGCGTCTAGTTAGAATAGGTGGCCCTCAAAAAGTGATAAAAGAGTGTCCAGTGCTTCGCCCGTTAGTACGGATAAAATGATTTATGGATAGGCCTACCAATAAATATCCGAATGGTTACCAATAAATATATGGATATCCACAGGCCTAATTATATAATATGGACGTGCGTTTATTAAAAGCGATGTTTGTATTTATTGCTTTTATGGTGATAAATTGGCATAATGTTCAAAAATGTATATTCAAATAATTAATTATACATGAGGTTGTTTTCTGGGACGATCATTTTGTAGGCCTAATTAAGCCTGCGAATATTTTATAATGCAAATACTGGACGCTTTATTTTACGATTTTTTTTTTATTATGTACCGTACCTAATGTCTATAAGGGTCGTTATCGTTTTTAACTATACACAATTTATAAATCTTTAATATTAGACGTAAATATACATTTCTTATAGAATAGATCACAGTTGTCTATTGCAGAAACAAAGCTCGCTGCCTATACTTTAGGAAACCTACCACTGCATGTATTTTTTGTTCAACTTTTTCTTTGTAGTTTAAATTGTAGGTCTTAATTATTACACGATACTTGACGGAACTTATAAAAAGTAACGTACATGATTCGAATGTGTTTTACTAAAAATAGGCCTAAATAAAACGAATTTCAAATAGGATTAAGTATTAAAACATTGATTTTTCGGAATTTTACAGCTCTAATGCATTCCGCAATTCTTAAAATACTATGGGAGTTGTAAACATGTCTTACATCCGAGCCCTCTAGATTAATCATGCTGACTTAGTAAGCCTCTATCCTGTACCTAGCTAATGCAGTGTATAATGTGCGTTTGCATACATACACACATAGAGGTATGGTATCTAATAAGTACATAATGTGCATTATAATAATGCATCACCGTGAAAACAACCAATCGCAAACGGTAAAAACGTGCTTTTTATGTTGTATTCGGAATTGGTGATTCCGTATGGGAACATTATTATATATAGGCCTAGGCCTATCATAATCGCTTGTGGATATTTCGGATTTATACGGTACTTTAAATCAGTACCATTTGTACTCAACCTGGGTATCGCCGAGACCTATTTACGTAATATACATGTATGCCACCAAACTATTTTTAACTATTTTAATTTTCCAAAAACCTCGAAATTCAGCTTGTCTGGACTTGTTCAGTCAGCATTCCAAAACGTGAATAGCGTTTAATAATTTATAGTATTGAATTCAAGAAAGGTTGTTTCCGATTATCAACCTCATTATGCGAGGTATTTTATTTCATTTCGTATATAAAATACAACAGAGACATGATTTATAAAATATGGATTAAATCACTGCCTTGTAGGTCTCATTTAACTGTTTGGAGATACCATAATATAACACAGTAAACTCATATTAATATGTTAATACTTCTGTGAATGTTCAGGCCTGTAACTTTCTGTGTAATAAGTCGCAAAAAGTTTCCTAAAAACGTAATGCAATTTTACATTCTAATGTATCATTGTACTTGGCCTTATCGAGTGGATTCAATTAATATATGTATTTAATTACATTATTCACTATTAATTACATTTCAGTAATTAATAGTGAATAATGTAATTAAATACATATATTTAATTACATTATTCACTATTAATTGCATTTCAGTAATTAATAGTGATAATGTAATTAAATACATATATTAATTAATTACATTATTCACTATTAATTACTGAAATGAAATACGGTTGGTCTAAAATTTGTTTTAAAATTATATAGGCCTATAAATAAGTTTAGACCCAATTGAATATAGTTTTTTAACAAAATTTTTCTTTTAATTTGTAAGCAATTTATACATAGGCCTAGGTCTAATTTAAATACAAGTAGGCCATACTCGTGGTTGAGGATAGGCCTATCTTGCTTTTAGTTAAGGAGATCGGCTTTGTTTTACCATCCTACTGCAACACCTACCGTTTGACTTAAAAATACAAATTAAAATATTTCGTTAATAAAATAAATTTAGGCCTATGTTTCTTTTTGTAACTTTTTTTTTATCTCATTAGTATTCGATCATGTTAATTGAGCAGTTTCATTCCTTTTTCGGAATTAGTAAATGTTTTATTAGACCATCAATTAGGCCTATTAAATGTCTACAGTAATTAGGCATAGGTCCATACCGTATGAAATTTTGTTTGTGTCATGCCTTTGAAAATAACAATTAAAATGGTTCTCCCCGAAGATTTCGTTTCACCTGTTAACGATAAAGTTCATATACAGATTAATCGAATTTTGTTGATATTTGACGAATCCTAAAACTTGTTTGCTGTTGTCATGATTATAATTGAGCAAGAATTCGTTATCATTATCTAATTTGTCATAATTAACCAACGCGAATCTGAATTCGTTTGTTATAACTGTTAATAATTGAAAAATCGCGACAAAGCGCACTTGCTGATCGATCTATGGAGTCCAGTGGGATGACATACCGCTTGGTCACCAAGATACAGCACCCGGGCACCTTAGTAAATAAAAAGACCGGTGGAATTCGCGCAGAATATTGTCTCCTACCGTGTATTTGCCCTTTACCCTATCATTAAAAATGGCATCACAAAAATCGAGCCACACATAAGCAACAACACACCGCATGGAGAGCGTAATAATAATACATTCGTAGCTGAATATCATGTTCTGTAGCATAGAGGGCTGTACACTGACTCAGGTAGATCCTTAATGACCTTAATTGACTGGCCAAATATCGGCTGCTTTGAACACCACCTCCCTGGTTATGATTTGAGTTTTGGGCATGGTCTCCAACCACGAGTCGCGTGCGACACTCCGTACACGACGCTATCATCCCGTAATTACCAATCATAGTCCGCGCGTAGAATTTCAGACGATTCATTTTCAGTGAGCTGTAATTAGATACGTTCATAAATGTTGTGATTTTCGAGATAATTTTTCCTTGCATGCCTTTGCACTTTCTACTGGGCTCACAGTTTTAGAAACGCCAGGGGCTCCCCGGCTTCCAAAATAGTATTCTGACCTTGGCGGACCCAAAACGAAGCTGAAGAAACGGATACGGTGTTGGGTTTCAGCTCTCTAACTTGAGTAGTATAACGAATTTGAAAGTCAAGGTCAGGCTAGTGGTAATAAGTATATAGAATCAGAAATATAATACATCGCTGAATAGGACGTGATAAATAGTGACAGCAACACGAGAACCAGTGTTTCATTCGGTCGATCTAACGTCAAATATTCCAATTTTCTATTAACTAGGCCGTAACGGCCTAGTTTCGACGACCGAAGTTGTCATTGCGGACGCTTCGCGTCTTTTTTTCAGCGGGTTGCCGTGATGCACCAAGGCCCACAGACTACGCGCTTGGTTCGATGACTGGTGTGCAAACACTGTATTGAATTTGTCGAATTATCTAGCAGCTTCCCATGGAGGTAACTCTACCAACGCTATCCTGTCCCCTATGATTAAATTACAACGTAATTTCGTAATTATTATCGCATGTTTCGGGATGGTAGAGAGGTAGACCGGCCTAAGTATAAGGTTGCTTTCTACCGGCAGCGATCTTCAGCGGGAAATGTCGGCTTCCAAGTGATTCGCTGTTTCCTTGACGTAGAAATTCAAGCGAAAGATTCCTCTAGTTAATGTTCAAATATGTAGCCTAACTAGCTGATGAATGTGGAAAAGACAATCATCGAACAAAGAGCTCTGAATCTCTTTCTCTAAAAATTAATTTTATCGAACTTATAACGAATTTTAAAATAAGGACTACATGGCTAAATTCAGAAATTCGTTAGACCTACAATTAATAATCCAACTAAATGTAGTACCAATAGTTACCCAGAAGGTAGGCATTATTATACGAGGCTTAATGCGTTGAGATCAGTGATACAATTTTATAACTATAGGCCTAAGTAAAACAATCGTAATTAGTTTTTTCATATCTTAGAACTACATGTATTTTCAAATTGTTGGCTAATTTAGAAATGTATTTATCCTTATCACTTTTTAAAACTTAATTGTTGTGTGTGTCTTTGTTTGATCTTTATAGAAATTCAGTCATTTAGTCCTTATTTCGTTTATTCGTTCATTCATGGGGTGTTGTTTGTGGTCTATGTCTTAATTTCATCAATTCAACAGCTTTCATTTTTCATTAAATACGTATAGCCTACTTAAAAGTGATAGCACTTTGTTTTTTAATTTCATTAATTTATTTGTTCTATTATGTTTATCACTCTAGTAATACATTTATTTGCTCGTTTATTTAAGCCCATAAATTCATCCATTCTCTTAATATATTAGGCCTATTGTTATTGAACTTGTTACAGCTTACAAAATAAATTCCGTTGCTGATAAGTTACAGGCATTTTCACATAACCCAATGTTTTCCATTTCTATCTTCAAATTTCTGTATTTTTTTAAAATAAAATTAAGAGCATATTTTTACCACTTTGAAACATCTACTGCGACCGCGAATTTTTTACACAATATTATTTTACTTTGACTTATCTATTGTTTTTATATTATACAAATCATAAATATCTTTTATGTAGTTTTAATCCCCCGAATTCTATATCTGGCTTTAACTTAGTTAATAATGTAATATTATGTCGGCCTTTCCGGCCCTTTAGAGATAGTGAATTAGTAATGTAACTGGACTAACCTCATTGTCCACCTAGATTTATCAATATGTTTTGCTAACGGATTTACTTTTGTAACGTTATACAGGGGTTCATTAGGCCTACTTATTATTTTTGGGTACTTTATATTTAAAATTGCCCTCAATTGTTAACAATGACAAATGTTTATATTTTCATACACTTGCTTATATAGACCTACTTAATGTGGCAATGTATTTTAAAATACAGTATTGTATTTTGCCCTGACGAAGCACTAGTGGCGAGGTTTCGCAGATTTACGAAATACAAATACGTAAACGGATAGGCCTACGTCATATCATTCTTGTAACATTGAACACCTTAAATATCTGTCATAGTTGGTCAATATTTTACGACGATCATCAACAATTCATAGGTAGAAAATTTGATATATTTTAACACATTTAGTAACTTTAAAAAACTAGAGTGTGACGTATGTATGCGTTTTCGTTTTCGTATTTCGTAAGTTTGCGAAACCTCACTAATGTTGTGTGAAAGTTCGGCAATTATTTCTAGCTGTTTTACTTAGGTATAGGCTTATATTTTAGTTTTTGTTTACCAAATGCTCTATCGCATTTGAGATGGATGGATACAGAAGCTATTTTTAAAATTATGCCAAGCATAGTTGTAATCATTTTCGTTTGAGTAGGGTCATCTTTTCTAGTACACTAACGTTTTAATTCACACTACACAATTGCTTTCTTTGGCTCCTATTTTGACAACCATAACTAGTCGAGACGACTTCATGCATCTCTGGCACGTTACATTCTTTAGACATATATTCACAGCGGGTAGAGTGACACCTAGATGATCTTATAAACATCGTGCAGCGGTGTACATTTACGATTTGAATTATCAATTAACAACCCAAGTCAATTAATTATAACATGATTAGAAGAACCCACATTTTGTGATTGCTTAGAGAGTGCTACTGAAAAGGAATTGAAATAATTACTTGATAACCAAATAAAACAAAACTCTAGTTACATTATAGATTAGTGAGATAAAATGTTTAATTTTGGTCTAGTTTCTTGCTTTCTACGGCGAAACGGATGGCTCATTATAAAATATTCTATCATTGAATTTGTACACATTAAAAACAATTTTTAAAAAAAAGCAACTTAAATTAAACAAATTACTGTAGATTTAAAATTTAAAGTTTAAAATTTAGGTACAGTAGGCCTACGGCATCTGGATCCTGTACGTCCAAAATCTAACCCAATATTTATTGAAGCAAAAGTATTGGTTAATGGAATCATGGTGGACTAAAGTAGCGTGCCTACTGTTTTCTATAAGAAGATAAAATATATTCATTAGACCTATTTTATAAAGGAAGTATAGCCTAATAAGCCCTCTAGGTCTACTGATTTTTTAAGTTTTAAAAGTGATGGTCTACACAGATTCGATAGAAGCTTTAATAGTCCGTAGGTCTACATCTAAACGCTTCATAAATCCAGTGGTTACAATTGCTAGAATAAACTCAACGTCAATGATCCTACACCTATTTCAAACTAAAAAATATCAGCATTTTATGTAACTTACCGATACCTTCCTTTTACTTGCCTAGTTGTATTGCTGTTGTTTTTTTTAAGAAACAACTAGAAACTTAGTAGGCAAAATATGGTTGCGAGAGCTGGGCAATGGAATACAAGCAGAAAAAATGAATGCATTGTTGATATGAAGGAGAATCTAGGAATTACGATGAAGATCAGGCGCGGATCCAAGCGGGGCGCAGATGGGCACCCCCTCCTATTATCGGCAAAACGTAGTTGCGCCGGGTCAAAAAATACAGCTGGAAACCCCTAAACCCGTTTAAAATAGGGTAATAGGGCACCAAATTGGGGAACTTTTTTTTTTGGTCTCCAGGAAAAAGTTGGCAACCACGCCCACCGGGAGCGGAAAATTGCGCCTCCCCTTCCGGTTAAGCTGGATCCGCAAATGAAGATGGTTCACTAGAACAAATTAAATTAAGGAAAAATCCTAAATTCAACAACTGGGATCGAATAAACAGCCTAGCACTGTGGGGGCGAGGTACCAGGAGAGCGTAAGAGAGGAAGGCGAAGAACAGCAGGGATCGATGAAATCAGAGGATGGCATGGTAGAAATAGAAGTAGAACGCTGGGACAGTTACAGCTCTATTATAGGGCTAAAGTTATCGTCGCCGTCGTCGTCATCATCATCATCATCATCATCATCATCATCATCCATATCATCATCATCATCATCATCATCATCATTTATATCAACTTCACGTAGGCCTACCTAAAGTAGGCAATATTATTGTCATGGGCTTATTATTATTATTTTTTCATTTTATGAGGCATCCTATTTTCCGACATTGTTTGGCCAGCGATCACATTAAATTAGGCCTAATTATCAACAAACACATTTTAGTTAGGACTAGGATACAATTATTTTCGGCTTAGGCCTATTGTTTTATCATTTACTAGGATTCCAAAAGCCTGTTTTTACGTTTAAAATTATTGTTTAGGCCTATAACTGTTGTATTATTAATTAGGATGCAAAATAGGCCTATAATATTTTCTGTTTATACCTAATTATTTGTGTAGTACAACCTGCTTTAAGATTTCAGCATGTCATCTACATATTTTAAAATGTATTTTAAATGAAAATTGAATTACACAATTCCATATTATGAACATTTTTTGCTCGCAATATTTAAGCTAATTTTGCACTGTCATGGAACAATTGGCCAAAAGTTTTTCTAGCGAGGGTACTTTTGCCAAATACATCAACCTTGAATTAAAGAAAATACGACCCATTAGATTTTATACCCTAAATTCTGTCAGAAAACACTAACCCGGTGCGACATCAGCAAATCGGGGAGAGGAAGTTTTCCATCGAAAATTTGTCAACCCTCGGGGTTTAGGAGTTTTTGATCTGCTGCCAGATATAGTTATACTCGTATCAAATTTCAATTCATTAAAAGTGCGGTGTTTCCTCGCACGCACCGCCATATCCAATGTATTCAAAACCCAGTCATTGTTCCTGAATTGATGGTTTTTATTAATCATCTCTAATTGTCTTTGATTTTTTTACAAATTTTAAAAGACACGTTGATAAATTTCCAAACATGGTCATCAATGAAATGTCTCTTTTAATTGATTTGCTTCCGATGGGGTTTGCACCTTTCAACCTTTCGCTGTGAGTCGATTCTACTACCAGGCCTACCGTACATCACAAACACTCCACCCCCTCCCCCATCCTTAGGTAGTCTCATGACTATTTAATTATTATTTTCGTTTTTTATTTTATAGACTCATCTTCATTGTATTGTCCAATAGGCCTAGAAAACTAAACATTAGGCCTAGTGAGGTTTCGCAGCTTTACGAAATACGAATACGAAAACGGATATGTCATAAATTCTTGAAACATTTGAATACAACACCTTAAATATCTGTCACAGTTGGTCAGTATTTTACGACGATCATCAACAATTCATAGGTAGAAAATTTGATATATTTTTGTTTAACACATTTAGAAACTTTCAAAAATTGGAGTGTGACGTATCCGTTTTCGTTTTCGTATTTCGTAAGTTTGCGAAACCTCACTATTAATTAATACCAACTAACCAATTCATATAATATCGAAATGTCATTTATTATTAAATAGGACCAACTACGGTAATCAATCATGATACGATATATAATAGAGAACAGTGTTGTTAGTAATAAAAAGGAAAATTTTACTGTAGCTGTTCTGCTGTTGTTTATTCAATAAACTTTTATTTCGGAAATAGACGTATAGGCTAAATCCATATCCATAGTGAAAACACAAAATTTATATTTAATTAAATTTAATAAGTGTGTACAGATAAAAAAATGAAATTAGAAGGCCTATATTATATGAAACTCTAGTTGTGAAAGGAAACATAAATGTCAGAGACGAAGTAGTATAGAATCAGATATAATTTTGTTACCAGATATTTCGCCAAAGAGGAGAAATAACGGTTTGTTTGCTTGTCTAAATCTGATGGGGTGGGGAGGTGGGGGTGGGTTGAGCACCCCTTTGCCGATTCTTGGAAACTCCTCTGAGCACTTACATAATTACGAAGAATAGGCTAAAACATAATCTTAAACTCTAACTTCTGTAAATAATTTCTTTACCTGTAAAGTTTAGAGTTCAGGAGAACATCATAACTAATAAAGGTTTATGTTTGTTCACGGTTATTTTCTGTCATAGGACCTATTTTCAAATTCAGAATATTTCGTATTAGGCCTATTACACAGTAAGTAGTCATACATTGTATCAAGAACTCGTGTAAAAAAGAATTGAATTGAATTAAATTGTGTGCGCGATACCGAAAAGCTAATCCTAAAATGGTGTTTGTTGCATAACGGAGGGTGATCGTGGAAGCTCCATGTTTACATTAAAGTCAACACTATCATTTCAACCTATGCTTAATTTTTAATTTATTCCAGAGTCACATACAGTAATTATATAGGCCTAGGCCTAATTATTATAGTAGGCACAGAACAAATCTGCCTTCCTTGTAGAAAAGTGCATTCACTACTAAAAGGTTTTGAGTAAATAAACAATGGTTTCCAAATTGTTCTTAATGCCAAGGCCTATTTTATTTTATTTTTAGTCACAAAATTATGTAATTTTATTACTACAGAACAATTCTGCCTTCCTATAGAAAAAGGCATTAACTGAAACATGTTTTGAGTAAATAAACAAAAAAATGTTGGTGTGTTATCCTAATTAAAACAAGTGATTGTTCATAAAGCCAGGCCTGGTTTATAGAATGGTATCATCTTCATTTGTAAAGATATGCCTAATTAGAAAATTAATGTGATAGATTAGTCTATTATCAGGAGTTATGTCAGATTGTATGATTTATTTCTGTTTCTGATGTTCCCTTTCCATTCGTTTTATTTCAGTGTTTTTTATAGGCATATGTTAGGTCGATCCGTTTATTTTTGTCAAAAGGCTTAGCCCATATTCAATGATATTTTTTTCTTTTCAATTGTAAAAGACAATTAATACGAGGCAGTAAAAATGCCATGCGTTCACAATTGGCCTACAAAAATCAATGTTGCCCGATTTTCTTATTCTACCGATGATTTGTCCTGTAGGCCTACATTTTCAAACGAAAGAAGAATTTCTGATTAGAAGGTTGAAGAATGAACACAATGCATATGTTTTTTTCAAACTATATATATGTTTGACTTATGAATAATAATAAGATAATAAACAAGAAGTGATATTAAACGTATGCAAAAGAATAAAACAAAAAAACTAAAGTAATTTTATCAAATACCAGGCCTTGTTAGCATAATTTAGATTATTGTTCAATTTGTTATATGCAAAATATATGAATAATTTGCACGGTGTAGAATAAAGTATAACGTAATGTAAAACTTACAATGAATGAATAAATGAATGAACGAACGAACGAACGAATGAATGAATGAATGAATAATGATCGAACAAACACACGGACGAATGAATGAATGAGAATACAGATGGGTTACATTCGCGAAAGACAAAAATGATAGATTACATTACATTATGGTGATTCGTGTCCAGATTTGTAAATATGGAACATATTTCTAATTTCAATCTAATAATGCCTATAAATCACGTGATGCTTTCAGTTACTTCTGAAAAGTAGACACATGACGACACTATATGATTTTGATGTAACATCACGTGACATATGTAAGACGTTAATTTTACCTCTTTAGAAGTCAGACCTTCATATTGTTGTTAATCTAGTGGAATGGTGTTTTGTAATATTCACTGTGGGACTCATTCTTTGCCTCGATGATCATTTTGGAAGTAGAAGTGATAAGATTTAGCTGTTTGATATTGGAGTGCTCTTTTGGTGATTATGGATGTAAAGTCATTATGTTTTTAAGTGTATCTTGGGATATTTGATATAAAGGCGGGATTTCCTCCTCATTCTTTGTTACCATCCTCTTGCTATCTTCTAATTACTTGAATATTGTTCGGTATTTCGACAGGCAAGTATTTAAAATGCTAGAATTTCCAAAAGAGCACCATAAATTTGAAAGATTTCTTTATTTGTCCATAATAATTCATTAATTTTGTAAATACTTCTAAATCATGTGTTTATGAGAGATAGCAAACAGAAGATTGTTTGCTCGTTATGGGCAAATTTTCAAATGGTTATAATGATTTTGTCAAAAATTTAAAGAAATCAATAAACTAAACCTGAACATTTGTGACTGTCAGCTCACACTAATTACCGCCCTCATCGGCAATACTACTTTCAATGCCTTATTTTTCCTGCTAAAATAGAATTTAACCGTATTTTATTGAGCTTTTTACAATAATATTCGTACAATTGCTATAATTCTAATAATAACCCATTGATATTAAACATTTATTGGTTATTGGGCCAACATTTTTCCTCCATGCTTATACTTGTAGGCAATGGTTATTGCTATCTAATAGCTAAACTAATTTTGAAATTAAAAACAACTAGTATTGTTTAATGCAAGGAAAAGTTTAAAATGCATTCTTTAAGTTAAATATTACGAACCTATTGTCGGAGAAGACTCCATGTAAAAGAACAACAAAGATGAAATGTTTAATTTAGGCCTAATGATAGAGTAGAATCTCTAAAGGATTCTTGGTTGCAAGTATCTGGAAAAGATGAACTAGGAAATTTATTTCATGAGAAGGTACTGATAGACCATGTGGAATAAATGAATGAAAAGGACTCGGTGTCAGGAGTTCCAAGTAAAGACAAAATTCCTGGATGTTTTCTGATGAGTGCCCAAACACGGTTTGTAATGTTACCGTACCCTCCTAAACTTCATGTTCAAGTAGGTCTATCCTCTTTTAAAGCTAAGTTATAACATATTTTGTTACTGTTAAAATATGCAATTATTGTTCAGTAATAGCATTGCTAAACACCACAGTTGCTTATTATCAACCAGTATTTTGAAATAATAGGCCACGTTATGCTCTAGGCCTATAATTGTAAAACTTACATAAAAGCTGGAGAATTTCATGGAGAAAACTAAATTCCGGGAGAAAATTTAATAATTCCGTAGTCAGTGAGATGATGAAGATTTGGGAGATCTGCGGTGCGATAGGTATGAGTATAAACGGTAAACATATGAGCAGAATAGGCAGTTCTGGCAGGGAACAGTTCCCTGGTTCTGATTAGTCGAGTAGCACAAGGAGGAAAAATAGACTTCATTTCAGTTGAACTGGTTCCTAACATCGGGAAATAAGAAGCATACGGTAGGCCTACCTGTATACGTAATAACCACTGTAGAAAATAAAAAGTGAACCAGGGTTTGTATTTTATTATATCTTCTAATTTGTTTTCGATCAAGGTTTAATGTCTTTGATTCACATTATTTAACTCTGTCATGTTGTTGTTTCTAGTTTAGTATGGTAATAATCCGTTTTATTCAACCGTATTAAAGTAAGTACGTCTTATTATTATTGTTTTCTTGTTTTGTGTAAACAGTGCCGAACATAAATTGAATGAAAACACTTTATTAATTGATGGCTTCCATTTAATAGAATTAAATGCGCTATTAAAATTGTCTACACAAGAACCTTGTCTGTTACCTTGCGCGGTAATCAAACGACGGCTTAGCACCCGAGGCTCATCGCCCTCTAGGGTAACATAGCTAGATGAGTAAAACAAACTTCAATTTTATTTGTAATCTAGAGCTAAAAGCAAACAATTCAGCCAAAAATATTTGCCCTACGGGAATCGAATCGTCAAAAGCCCAGATTTTGGGAATTGCTAACGACTTCCTCTCTGGCATATGTAGTTTCGTTTAGGGCTAAGTCCTTCCTTGGTTTACGTGTTTTCTTTGGACATACAATATATCACCAGTTTCACCTGAGCCAACACCCTTGTGCCAACGGCTAACATTCAAACGCTGCTACCATACAATTCAAGTCGGTTTCTCTGTTAAATGCCGAAGAAAGACTTTTCCTTAATGAAGCGTACAAAAAGGAAATATAATATTGATTTTAACAGTAAAACATACATAAATGTTTTCGTTGATCCGAATAGGCCTATGTAACATTATTTGCATCCATCCATTAAATTAGGTGCTGAATGACGATAGTGTTCAGTAAAGAAAAAAACAAATATAAGGCCTAGCCCTAAGACAAATATCAAGGCAGCAAACATTAAAGAAAATGCCTGTTCTTTCTACTTATGCATAGATTTGTAATTGTGATGAAGGAACGAAAGATTTTTTTGGCATTTGAAAATGAAATGGCAACAAAATTATTAATAGGTGGCTGGCC
The DNA here is from genome assembly GCA_025631205.1 of Nesometra sesokonis. Lineage (NCBI taxonomy): Eukaryota > Metazoa > Echinodermata > Crinoidea > Comatulida > Antedonidae > Nesometra > Nesometra sesokonis. The sequence continues at coordinate 13,379 of JAOTQE010123658.1, forward strand.
TATTAATTTTGAAATTAACCTGCTCAATATGATTATATGCGAAAATTCTTTAAAAATAAAACCAAAAAATGCTTACTTGTTTACAAGTAAGCATATTTTTGGTTTTACTTTAAAGAACTTTAACTCTATAAAAGCCGATGAAATTTTATCAGCAACTGCTCAATATGGCCCGAATTCCACGTTAATCTTTAATCATGGACAGTAGTCTACAACTTCTACAAACTGGGGTACCGTATCTGATGCCTGGCCGAGAAGTGCAGAGTGCGGTTCGGACTCCCAACAACGAATCCTGAATCTTAAACACACTGTGCCATCCGCCTATAGGCCTATGCTCATATTTAACACTTGAGAATAGATTCGTATTTAAACATTGGTTAATGTGTTTTACTAAGGGAGTTCTACTCATTTTAGCAGTTAGTCCTAGTGGTAAAAAACAATTGTAGGTTGAATAGTGTTTCAAATACCGTACTAGAATTCCTGAATTCTAAAACTTAGGCCTATATTATGATATTTAATTAAGTTGGTTATTTTAAAATGCATTTTAGTCGATGGCAATATGCATGCATGTTGGTAAGCCCTGTGGATATTTAAAACATTGTTTTAAAATAGACCTACCCTATATTATGATGAGAAATTATGAGTTATAAAATTATGAAAGTATAATGCATTGACCTACTCCAAGCATTGAGATAGTCGCCATCTTGCCTGGATCCAATATTTCGATATAAATTTTATCATCATTATGATTGTCTTTCCTTTCAACATTCAAAATTTAATTGCAAATTAACGTAATATCAACAGTTGTTTTTGAGCTATTTAGGCTACAGGCCTATGGATAAACTTCTAGGTAGACCTATTATATAGTTATAACGTGAATGCAATGCAACTAACGGCACGGCAAGGGAATTCATAATATTTTTTTCGATGTAACAAGTATCAACGGTCACTGCTCAACATCTGACCAATCACTTAAACCATTGTTTTTTAAGCTATCGGATATAAATAAATCTTAACATTCCAGTCTCTTAACTGATAAATAGGACTTTCATTGGCGGAATAAAATAAATACATTGTTTTTTTATTTGATCATTCAGACAACTTCTTAAACCCAAGAATTGACATTAACTCTACAGCACGGCACATTATCGGTGTTTTAGTTATTGTAATTGCAAATTTTACAGTCCATTTATGTTGTGATTGTCTCATAAACCATATATCGGCTTATTTATTTATAAATCAAATCAATGAGTCTGAAAATGTGTTCAACAAAGTTAGGCAAATACTTTCATACGATAAATTAAGCCTATAGGCCTACGTGCACAATTTATTATCTTTTTTAACGTTGTCCGTTTTGCGATGTTCTGAAATTGTTTTTATACCATTCAATGATAAAATAGAGAAAAGACAAATGCACATTTCATTTTCAAAACACAGTAAAACATGTAGCGCCCTCAATAAAACATGTAGCGCCCTCAATAAATTGAGGGCGCTACATGTTTTACTGTGGGTTACATGTATTTTGATAATGTACATTTATCTTTTCTCTTTTTATTTTGTATCATTGTAGTACTTTTATAACGAATATTAGGCATAGTCATAAATCGGACCGTCTTCTTTAATTAGGGAACCAGCTCTTAAACGACCTCAATCTAGGCCCTTTTTACCATCAAGGTATAGGCCTAAGCTTAAACTAGCCTGTGTTAAAGATCTCTATTTAGTTCTATGCCTAAATTACAGTTCTAATATTCCAAAATAAAACGAATAACCACATAAAAGTCCTAATTAAAATATGAATAAAGTTTTGTATAAAGCACGTCGAGGTAAAGTCAAAGGCGCCTTCCATAGGCCTATTTGAAAATCATAATTATAGGCCTACTAGTAATATTAGGTCTACGATCTGTACCTTTCATACAATAACATTGTCAGAATATTTACTATCAGACGGCACGGCTCAATTCTATGGAATACCACTGATATCTCAATTCATCATCCCTAAAAATTATAAGAATCACCTGCTTTCAACATAGACTTTGTTCCACCTGGCCTATACGCTTAGAATTTTGCAATTTCGTTATAGAATTTATATCATGCCACATTATGTTTGAATGTTAGTCTCATGTCTTGTCCTATTTATAAGTTTAGGCTATGTTGGCCTAATGTATATTATTTTATTTAGGCCTAAGCCTACTATTAAAGTTTGAGAGTCGCTCTTTTTTGGTCATCATTCTTGTGCATTAATATGCTCATGTTAAGATACGTATAGAAAATAAACTGAAAATGAAAAATCCGTTTAAATTATGTTTGAAAGTCGTAACATAGAAAGTATAGGGTGAGAAAGAGACGACAGAAACAAAAGTGACCGACGGACAATGAAAGTGGTCATGATAGATCGTCTCAAATTCACCAATCATTTATTCCTTTAGGCTGTTTTAGCGGGTTTTAAGTAATTTAAATTGCTCTTCATTGTCAGAATCGGGTCAACGGAAATAAAAGTGCACTAGTCTTGTTTCTTGGTCAGTGTGAACAGATCCAATCACCTTGTTCACACTTACGTGTTAATATAGATTAATCTCACATTTTGTTTCAACGAAAATGTCAAATAGTTATGTATATTTGAAGCAGTGACATTTTGTAGAAGCTCAATGTTCCTACGTAAGTTAAATTTCAGACTCCTTGTCTTATTTTGTTCTTCTTGTTCCATATTATTTTATACACTTTATAATAGAAGAAAACTAAACTCAATATCACGATTGTACAATACTTTTATTTTGTTCAGTGTTACAGAGCCAACTTATTTAGGTCATAGGTCTATGGCAAATAAGTAATAATAACTATATGTAACTGCAATATGTGACTTATGTTTAGTTATTAATAGTTTTATTGTATAGGCCTACATTGGCCCTATGCAATTCAGCTATGTGCTGCCATTTATGTAAATGGTTGAGAGTAAGAGGGCTATACCGAAATATAAATTGCTAAAGAATTAAGAACAAAGTCAAAACAAACTGAGGGTGAAAAAAAATCAAATGAGAGATTTTTTATTAAAGAAAACTAACACAAAACAAAAATCAAGCTCATCTCATACCGTGCTGTTTTTAAAAGGTTACATCAACTTAATTTCTACTTCCATGTAATCAAAAGTAATGTAGGCCTAATTAGAAGTTCCATCATAGTCCGTGGGCTTACGTAAAAAAGGAAAAAATCTTGGGAGATTCTTGGAAATTAGCAGAGCTCCCAAGTCTCCAGGATTGTCCTGGAGTCTCCAGGAATTTTGGATCATCTCCCGGGCTCCCGGAATTATCAAATTTTCTCCCGGAATTTGGTTTTCCCCAGGAAATTCTCCAGATTTTGTAAAAGTTTCACAAGCAGAGCATAAATTGGCATATTTACTTCAAAATATTGGTTGAAAGTAAACAACTATGAAGTTCAGTAATGTTTTGGGGAACACAATAGCACATTTTTAACAGTGACAATATATGTTAAAAACTATTATTTCATAACGGACAAGGTGTTGGTTTTATAAATAAGGGTATTTGTACACACATTTCAGGAAGGGTAGACATTACAAACAGTGGTAGGAAGACCACGAATAAATCTTCAGGAATTACGTATTTCCAACTTGGGACTCTGGAATTAGTTTTAAACAAACAAATAAGAAAAAAGTGGATTCCAGTTTTTTCATTACATTTTCAAAATGGCCGCCTTTTTAGCCAACTTGTACAATATTTGTATTAAAAAAGTACTAATAAAAGGCGAGAAGATTTAGAGGTTTGCGTCAAACAAAGTGCAAAAGCTTGTTTTCTTGTTGTTTATGGTTCATTATGTAGTACTGAATGATACAACCAAAATGAGATGCGAGTTTCAACACAGAACCTACCTAATTTGCATAAATATGCAAATTAGCTACCACCATTATGAAAAAAATAATTATCTGGAATTTTCCTGTACTTAGTCATTCAATTTTCATAAATAAAATGTTCAAACTCATGTTTTCATGGGCAAAAAATATTATCATCACATTTTTGAATTAAAATTATGCATGCAATTAAAATTAATTATGCAAATGAGTTTCCGCTATTACGAAAAATAAACTAATTTTCTGGATTTTTCTGTATCTAGTCATTCAATGTTTATAAACAAAGTGTTCAAACTTATGTTTTGATGGTCAGACAATATTATCATATTGTTGAATTACAATTATGCATATCATTAACATAAATTATGCAAATGAGCAACCTTCTTTTAAAAAACACTAATTTTCTACCTTATGTATGTTAGTAGAGTAGACCCTCATACAGCAAAATGTAGGCCTACCCTACAATAATGTAGTAACTATTTATCTTTTTAAAATTACGTAAGATAAGAACAAACTAAGAACATTTTGAGTTTGAAATTGGCAAAAAATAAGAACACTGAGCCTGGACAAAATTGATATTGATTGGTATTGATGTGATTTCATCGTGGCCAAATATAGGCATAGGCCTATCAAAGTTTTCTTGGTAGATAATTCTAACATTTCTTAATCTTTTATTTTTTTAAATTTTATTATTCTTTGCCCTTGGTTGTGGTTTTATAATGTGCATTTGTATCGGCATTACCATTAGGCTAGGCCTATCGTAGTTTTTTTTATGTTGTTTGCAATTTGGGCAAATAGACCTATCATTATGAATTCATCGAGGATTTTTCCAGTTTTCATTCATGCCTCAACTACGAAAACATACGAGAATGATAAGCTCTGATCCGTGGTGTTATCTAGAGTCTGATGTAATATAATGATTTGTCATAACTGTTTAAAGATACAACTTTATGTACATCTGACAGTGTTATAAAGGGCCGGCAGGAAACAAGTAATATTGCCGTTACCGTATATAATACTATGAATCCACGGGTCACTTTAGTACTATTGCCTACATCATCAATATGGCCTTGCAGGGCTTATTAACAAGCAGTCGTAATAATATTTCTGAAGTACAGCCTACAACACGATATTGTGTATGAAATAAACAAAATAAAATTAAAAAATCACGAATTTGGGTAATACACCTATATGCACATTTAGGCTTATGCGCTTTGATCGACTACGGTCGTACTAACCTAATACGATAATATACCTACATAGGCCTAGGCCTATAACCTATCACAGTGAGGTTAGTCATGAAACCATTCGGTACACTTTACTACAAGTTTCTCTTGGATTTATTAGTGCCATTTATTAGTGCCATATTTTGTAACAAGCCTTTTGTTATTTTTAACAGGCCAAATACATCGTTATTAGGCTATGAACCTATTTTATGTACCATTTATTTTTTAGGCCTATCATTAGAACAATGTGCTTGACCATAATGCAACTCTTGTAGGCCTAATATAGGCCTTATAAAAGGGTTCTCAACGAATATCCATGTACTGTCTTACCTTTCCCTTTGTGTGAAAACAATGACCTAACAAATATACCACATGATTTATAATTTTAGTAGCCTGTCGAGTAATACGGGTGTCTTCGGGACCAAGCACATTATCTTACTATACTATGGTGTCCCTTGCTGTAGGAACCTGGACAAACCCATTTTATTGTACCAGAAGTGTTCCCTGGTGTTGTGGATACCTGTAGGATGTTAAAGAAACAACGTTGGTAAGCTACGGTGTAGGCCTAGTGTTATAAATAATAGGGCCTACTGAACTTTTTAATATTTTAAATAGAAAAATAGTATTCACAGTACAATAGTTTAGTTTATATAGGCCATATAACAATATACTGCAAGTGAAAAATACAAAATCGCCCTTCCTCATCTGAATAGGCCTATTATGAATTCAAGCTCAAAAAGTACGGTACGGTAGGCCTATATATTTATTTAGCCTAAACATAGCGTTAATATTTGTATTAGGGTTTACTTGATCACGTTTGGCTTAGTAAACTTTTCAATACGGCTTTTATTTAACTTCAATGTTGTATTCATTCATTATGTCGTTTAGTTTCTTCTTTTTTGTGTCCACGACTTCCATCCATCCACATCATTTTGTAATCAATGTCTTGGTGTATCGTTATTATGCATTAATTAAATCGTATAAATCAGTAATCTCTGACATAGACACACTACACTGCTAACATCATTCTACCTATTTTATTTTGGAATTTCAACGCCTAATGAAGTTCACTTACGTGTGGGCAAAAAAATCCTCAAATGACGCAAATCGCAAAACCCGAAAGTTCTGTATAAACGCAAATTGAAAACCCCGACAATTCTAAAAAGTAGGCCTATTCGTTTAAAACTTTAGAACCTAGATTTAAATCACTTAGGATGTTATGCATTTTGCTTGATCGATGTTAATCGATTTTATGTATTTAGGATGTAAAATACATCTTGTATCCATGGAGGTAATTTCTGTATGAGAGGCAAATTAGAAACTGATCCAGTAACATCATGGGTATAGTCAATTTTCTTAAATGGCGATAACTAATCATGACCATATATCATAAATCGAACTCATTCACCACTGCCTACACCTTCATTATTATTACAGAGTACTAACTACAAACGAAAATAATCGTATTTTTCTTGGTGCGCTTTTAGTGTCGCGATTCAAAGTACAAGAGAGGCTTCGATAGCTCCCGTGTTGCTCGTTCAGGCAAACCTTTCGGAAGCTTTAAAACTAATATATAGTCCTAACATAGCAATATTGACGGCTACGAAATGCGTTTTTCTGGCGCTGTTGGAATCGACGTTACATAGTTTCTAGTGTGAATTGTAAAGGTATTACTCCTTAAGACCCTCTAATTACAGTTTCCAAGGTCATTCGAAAAACTAGTAGTACTAATAAATGTCAAAAGAGGATTTTTAAATATCTCGCTTAGATAAATGATAAAACAACATATGCGTCCGTTTTACTGGATTTTTTATTCTTAGAAATTAGAAAGATTTTAGCGAGTTAGCATTAATAATGGCTAAAGTAGAAACGCTTTTCGTAAGTAGATGATTTCATAATTGCTTGATATGAGCAATAAAGGAAAACATTACCGAATGGCGTTGTAAAAATTAAAGTTATCGCGCAATTATTGTTTACAATTGTACGTTTAACAATAAAAATAAGATTTTAATTCTGTCACATTTATTCTTCATATTTTAAAAATATGAACTTAGGCCTAGGTGTTACAACCGCTAGCGTAATGTCAAAAACAACAGGTAATGTAGAAACAACCGCTAATGTAGAAAACTTAACAGCTTATGTAGAAAACCTCCTCCAGCTCCCGGCTAATGAGATACAAGCGCCAACTAATATGAAAAATTACAATATCATTGAATGAAACATGGACGCAACTAAAGTAATGTTACCTACGCATTTCACTGTGCCGCATAAACGCTGTGTTAACATTGTTTAAATGAATAGCGGAAGGCGGGGCAGGTTGACAAACACTTTAAAAATTAATTTTATATTGAAATACAGTTGAACCTCCCTGTGTTGACACCTCTCGTAAACGGACACCTCCCATAACAGACATTAATTCAAAGACACGTTTGTTTTGTTTCTAATCAGTGCATTTTGTACCTCTCGTAAGTGGACACCTCCCATAAGCGGACGCGGACACTTTTTGTCTGAATCCATATATTTTGTGTATGTTAATTTACCTCTTACAAGCGGATATCCCGGAAAATTGTGTGATTTTTCTATACAACGAATACACATTTCTTTACAAAATCGTCCTTATACTGTAATGGCTGAAAATCGTATTACTGAACCAATCTTTAAAATGATAAACAATATTTAATAAAATATAAAACGCGGTGTCTAGAATTTGAGAGGCCACTTGTAATGAGAAGGCCGTGAAATAAGAGACTTAAGGACGCATAAATAATTTGACAACTATCGGCCGATTCTCGTAAGCGGACACCTCCCGTAAGCGGACACTTTTCTCGGACCCGAGGGTGTCCGCTTACGAGAGGTTCAATTGTTGGCCTATAGTTGATTAAAACATGAATTTGCGTTTATTTTGTTTTGTTTTCTTTTTGTTTTGTTTTGTTTTTTCTTTTTTGCACACGGGCCATCAAGACTGTTTTTTCCACATATCTATTTTTTTTTACTTACAGGCCGTTGCCTATCTATACTACCGTATTGTATAATTTAGATTTCCCAGAGTATGGACGAGCAAGTACAGTAATTAAATGTGTATAATTCACTGCAACGCATCATCGGTACCGTACTATGAATTAACGCATTGATGATTTGAATTTTGTTTTCTATGGTCAATTTATTGTTTAAAGAGATATTCCTTCTGATATATTAATGAGTACTAGGCCTAACCATTTCGCATCAATGGTAGGAAAAAGTGTAAATTCACTGTTGCCTGGTTGTACAACTCTGCTGTAAAAAAGCATGGTGATTCAGTGTTCACGACTTGACTTATTTTACCTGGAACAAAGTAACAACAGTCCTGTACACCTCTACAATGTCATGACTTCAACAATAAAATATCATTTAAGACGAAACCTAACGTATTGTTGTGGTAAATTTAATAATAAGAAACTAATAATTGTAACCGGGAGCGCCTAACCAAACTTGCTAAGGCGCCACACCATGAAAATCACAAGATATAAAAAGATGCATTTTCATGAGATGAGAGGGTTTCAATGGTGTTGGCGTTTTTATTGTTTATGGAAGAGCATCCCATTCCATAAGGATGGAGCTTGCTTTAAAATTGCACTAGATGAATAAATTCAAAAATCCAATACAATTAAAAAACTCCAAAACTATTTTATTAACATTTTAAAAGCAAACTATAAACTTTCATGGTGTTTTATTGGAAAGAATATCTCTAAATGTTACCTTGTTTGCTAAAGATATAGGCCTATTGGTACTGTATGTGTAAAAATACAAATGATATTTCAAATCCCAACTTGCTAATTCTTATGAAGTGTAAGTCATTATAGGCCGCAATTATGCTATTGAGTGAGAATTTGGAGAGGCCTATTTAAACAAAAAATATTACCGTGAATGTTCACATTATTAAAAACTTATAAAATATTGGAAGACTTTGTTATCATTCCTAAGTACAGAAAACACATTAAACATGTTTTAAATGCAAGACATAGGCCTACACTAAGGTGTCTAGGCCTTCATTATGCCATTTTAAAGTCGGATAAATGTGAAAAAAAGTTGATGACTAGGACTAGGCCTATTTGGTCATTTTTAAATGGCAATAGGTCTACATCTTTAATAAAGCACCCTAGTGTAGGCTATCGGATATGTCATTAGCAAGGTTTCAATTAGGGCATCTCTGCTAGAAAAAAGATACATCATTGACAATCTCAATGTTGATTATTCATCAACCTAACTTTATTATACGGTCAGACCTGGTAATAATGAGCAATGCAGTCCGACCCGGTAATGTAATGATAAATCGTTCAAATGGGTGATGATCTCACCAAACTTCGCCCTTAACCGCACTCATCGCATCACGTGACATATTCTATGTGGGAAATTCTTGGTCGTGTAATGTCAAATTGGTAGATCCGAATCCAAAAATTTGATTAGTGTCAAAACGCGGTCAACCCCGAATCGAACAAAAGTGACAAAAATTACGAACTATCCTAGAAGACGGTGTGACTGCGTTCTGTTCGGCCTGATGTCACTTTAAATTAACGTCTTAGGTCGGCCTAAAATAGCGCTAGAATTCGATACATGTCCGATGACGATTAAAGTACTAAATGCCTCTATGGGTAAATACCACAAATGATTAATAAAACATTAATAACAATTATCTATTATTATGGAGAATATAGTATCTTTTGTGTATTTGCAAAATGTAATTTTATTTATTACTGAAGCAATTGCAAATTAGGTTAAGGTACCTCATACTTGAATATAAAATGACTCAAATACCGAGCATTAGGTCTAATAATTTTGGTTTAATAATTGTCAATTAAACACTAAAGTGGAATGAAACCTATATATTTTTCCTAATAGGCCTACTAAATAGATAAAACACGAATCTTTTGCTTTACCATATTCGAAAAATTATGTTGAAAATTTTATATTTCAAAATGTAAGGAACTAGAATATATGGCAATATTTAATTTTGGTTTTGATCTAAGTGATTTTTAATGTGAAATAGTAACCTAGAAGTTTTATTAACCCAGAATTCAATTATTTATTATATTCCTGTTTAAATAGATAAATATGAGAAAAATTGCCTAATTACTGATTTTTTTTACAAAAATATAACAAGATACAGTATTACCAGGTATAGTATGTAGGCTGGCAGGCCTTAATGTTGGCACGAAATACGTAATACATCGCATAGGCACATTTGAATCTCTCAATCTACAGTTGTTGTAAACTGTGTGAATCGTAAACCAGGGCGACACGAACAAAATATAAAAAAAAACATGGTTCAGGCATAGGTATTGGTGCTTGTCCAGGACTGACTGACCCAAAATTCATGGAAGTCGAGGTTTTTATTTAACTTTTTATTCTTCCAACTTTTTTGGTTAAAATTGTAAATTATCCCTAAAATATGTAAGAGACGAATGCAACCTGTAAGAAATGTAGCCCTTAATAGGCCTATTCAAAATGTTTTTTTATGCAGCAAATTACAGAAAATGACCACAGGCCTAGTAAAGAGAAAACAAACTACTGGCCTATATATGATATGTGAAATATTTCTGACTGATTGAGCCAAATTTTTAGAACAGTTTTTAGAAATTACCGACACACCTATACAATTTAACCAAGCCTGTAGTAGGCTTATTTTTTTAAGATGCCTATTATTATTTCAAAACTAATCCATTTTTTTATTCTCTTATCAAATACATTTCAAGAATTGTCATATTTTAAAGTGAAAGTTATTTTTAGAGATTATATTTTCCCTAGAGGTTTGTGAATTGATTTAAACAGAATTCAGACACACAGAAACAGTAAAATTGGTGTAGAAACTGTAGGATAATTGAAAAATTATTTGTAGACTTTACAATAAATACATTTTATAAACAACACTAGATATTTTCTAAAGTTGCTTTTAAAATACAATTTTTGTTTTGATTTAGAGTATGTCGTTGTGATACAAAAACGATAACCAATTAAGTCCGAAGATTTTTTTTTTCAATGGAGTCCGCCAAGTGGTTATTAGACAGTACATCCAGAGACAATTCCTTGCTCTTTTTCGAAGATGTACCATACTGCGTTTTTAACTTGCACTTGCACTTGCACATGCAACCATGTTGCACACGAGATCAACGGCTTCACGTCTCAACCGAAATACGGTGCGGTGTTATTTTTTTTTATCCTCTAGCTGAAACACACAGGGAGTGGAGTAATATTCGATCAAACTGGGGACCAGCGAGTTTCCACTGTTAAGTGTTATCACAGAGACTATACATAAATCCATGGGCGTCGATTAGTGGGGGACGGGGGACACGTTCCCCCCATTTTTAAATGTGGGGGACATGATATCAATTGTCCCCCCACTTTTTGGTAAATGTATGAAAAAAAATGTAAAATTTGAAAAAAGCGGTAACCCTTTCATGTATTTATCAATAAAAATATTGTATAATTTCCCAAAAAATAGGAAAATAGTCACACAAACCGCGAATTAATCTTTATTTCGTTGGCGCCACCACTGCAACTTCTTGTTCTTGTATCCCCCACTTTTCAACTAAAATCTACGCTGTTGCATAAATCTAATAAACTGGGTTAATGTTGATAAGCGTGAAGGTTCGATATAGGCAATTTTGATCCCACATGACAGTATCCTCGACCATCGAAGATGAGGGCTTTAATTCGTTATCTGTGTTGTTTGTATGCCCATCTAAATATCACAACACAATTCAATTCAATTTTCAACATTTCCAATACCAACGATAATTGTTTAACTTCCATATACGGTAGTTTAGAGTATGCCTAATTAGGAATAGACTTTAATTTTATTATTAATACCATGCGTCGCAAATTATCCTCTGATCTTTGCCTCAAAAACCTAAAACTATTAAAAGCCTAATGTGAAAATTATTAATAGCATATTTCAAAACATAAGAATGTCATCTACGAACATAAAATCGTTAACTTGAATGAGTTTACCATCAGCGATTTCGGCAAGGCGTTAAAAATGTATTACAGAGTCGTCAAACTAATAAATCAAATCAAGAATTTATTTCAAGACATATTTGGCTTCATAACTCCAGAAACTTTGATTTAACATAAACATCGTTAAATCGTTGAAACGACTCGGATAGGCCAAGATAATACTAATATTTTAATTGATAGATTAATTATTATTAATCAAAGCGTGGGACAAATTTAAGTGTATTAATTAGGCCTATTATTATTATTATTATTACTATTATTATTATTATTATTTTTATTATTATTATAATTATTATTATTATTATTATTATTATTATTATTATTATTAATGCAACTGATAGGCCTATTTGAAATAAACTAACAACAGTGACACTGAATTCTTAGCCCAGTTGTCTAAACTAAAGGTACCTATCTCTGAATGCGTTTCGTGGAGATCTGTTTCGCTCTGTTTCAAACATTGCTACCCCTCCTCCTAAAGACAAGTATAAGCTTATCGTCGCGATGAGACGTTAAGCCGTTGGCCCCGTGTGCTTTAACAAGGTCCATATACTCACAATAACCCACTCTGTAAATAATAAGCGATTACTAAGCATAAACTACTCACCACCAGTAAGATCTCATTTAAAACAACCCTTGTTGGATAGATTACCAACGTCAAATAGGCCTATCATATAAATATGCCTGATGTTATAATATCAACTATTTATTTATATTTAAATGTTCATATAATTTGTCGTAATAAACCCAAAAACAAAACCAATTTAAGTGAGGAATCCCAATTAATTACAGTTGGAATAATATTAAATATAGCAATTCATTTAACAAGTTTTAGGTACTGCTATCAAACATTCAATGTATAGGCCTACATACAGCTCCAGGAAAACGTGATTTTCAACCAAGAGCAATTATCACACCCACGATAAAATTATCGATTGTCATACGCTAAAAGTTAACTCAAGTTTCGTCGTTGTTTCAGAACCAGATGAGAAAATCTTGTTAAACATTTGAGATATTCTGTTTACCCACGATATAATTTGGAATTCTCGTTATGTACAAATCCTTTTACTGAAGTGTCAATCAATGTGTTCGTACTGTCATCGTAGATTCAGAGGGTCTCCGTAAACGAGTGACTCACTGGGGCGCATGCGTCAAGAGCGAGGATATAAATTCCTAGGTCTGGTTAGCAGATATGAAATCAAGCCACCAGTGGCTAGGTAGATGTAAGCGAGATAATAACGCTCTTCCTCTAGGCCGCACCGGGACTTCATGTCGTAGGGGTTTTTTAACGTTCTGTGTGTGTGTGTGAAAATATAAAACTGCAGGGCTTATGATGCAGACTATGGAAGCTATGGAGCCAATGCGGAGTAGCTGTAGATATACAGATATGCAATCAATGGGTTATTACGATGATTTCAACGCTAACACCGATGTTTCAAGCTACCATGGCAATGTAAACTCTGTATACACAAATGGATACCATCATGATAATGTACACCAGTCGGCTCATCCACGGACCCCTGGTTCTTGTTATTCTCTTGAACACATCCCTGACACAGGATCAGAAGGTGGTCACAGAGAGGAGGACATGGAACATGTATTAGCCCCTGGGTACCCTGGGCAAGGGGAACGAAGGTGTTTGTTATGGGCATGCAAAGCATGCAAACGAAAAAACGTTGCAATGGACAAGAGAAAAGCAGCGACAATGAGAGAAAGGAGAAGATTAAGAAAAGTTAACGAAGCATTTGAAGCCCTGAAAAGACACACGTGTACAAATCCCAATCAACGTCTACCAAAAGTGGAAATTTTGCGCAATGCCATCGAATACATTGAAAAGTTAGAAAGATTGTTACAAGTTGAAAAATCGAACAGTGACGGGAATGAGTTGGAAACATTAGAAACTAGTTCAAATACCTCCGATGCAATGGTAAGTGTACTAAGTTTTAAGAAGTTGAGAGTTAAGTTTTTAAGAAGTATTGGCAATGGTAAATGGTAGACATGAAGTTGAGAGTTAAGTTTTTAAGAAGTATTGGCAATGGTAAATGGTAAACATGAAGTTGAGAGTTAAGTTTTTAAGAAGTATTGGCAATGGTAAATGGTAAACATGAAGTTGAGAGTTAAGTTTT
>JAOTQE010123659.1:0-24294 GCA_025631205.1 Nesometra sesokonis
AGTTTAAATTTTCAATTAAAAATATCTATGAAAACATAATGTATTAATTTATAATTTTTTTTAAGGGTTTAAATGGTTTTTCTTTATTAAAGGTTTTGATGTAGTATTTGTTTTATATGTTGTGGACCCTTATGGAAGCAAGCCCTCGAACTTATGGGGTTATCTTCTTGCTTTCATCTTTTGTTATTTATATCATAGTTTGTTAATTGTTAAAACGTATGTGTATTTTTGCATGTATAGTTGTTTTATGAAGAGCAATATAAATAAAAACAAACTTCGTTGTAAGATCCCCGCTGAAATTGAAGAAGAAAAACACTTTTTGTGTAATACAAAAAAAGTAAAAATTGGATAATTTATGATTATACTCTGTGAAAACACAACAGGTTTTAAACCACTCATGAAGAAGACTGAGATACTCATTTGTTAATCTGCAGTTGACTCATCACTTTGAAATTAGAGTGCTTCTATATTTGCATTATAGTTCAGAGGTCAAGCACACCACCACAACTTAAAAATATGGAACATAATTGGTTTCAGAAGATACTTGGTCAAGAAAGTTGCTACTTGTTGCCATTTTTGTGACTGCTTGTGATACGGCATAATCGTAGTTTGGAATTACGCTAAAACTGCTCTAAAAACATTCTTTTTGTAATTACTGCTACAAAATAATGAATTATGCCTATATTATATATCTGTGGGTGAAGAAGCATTTGGACGGTCAAAATGGAGAGTGTTTAATTTTCTACGCTCTATGAGATTCCGAAAAAAGTACAAATACTACCTCTCAACCGAAGCATTAGCTCAGTAACAGCGTATGTGTACTACAAAATTATTTTTGAATAGAAAGAGGAAACGATTTGATGTGTTAAAGATCAACGGTCATAGTTTCACCCATTTTAAGCTAAAAGTGTTATTAGAGTGTATATTATGCATATTCTGAACAGTTTAAGACCAAAATCAAGTTTCTATGATCTACCATTTTAAAGATACGAATCACTTGGCGAAATGATGTCAAAGATTAAAAGTCATAGTTTCAGCTATTTAATGCTGATCATTTTTATTAGAGTGTACACAATTTTGCATGAACAACTGAAGACCAACATCGAGTTCATACGATCTACCACTGCCAAGATATGACTCACATGCTGAAATGAGGTCAGCAGTCATAACCCATGCTTGTATAGTAAAACGTTTCATTAGAATGTATATAAACATATTCTGAATATTTTAAGAGAAAAGTGAAGTTCTTACGATCTACCGTTGTTTAGATACCATGAATACATGATGAAATAAACTCGATCAAGATGTCACAGTTGTAGCCATTTTATGCTACAAGGTTTCATTAGAGTGTATAGCATAGAAAAGTACATATTGAGTATGTTTGACACCAATATTATATCTCTACGGTCAGTAGTTACCAAAAACTGACAGACAGGAAAAAATGGCGGCCATTTTGTATTTATGCAAATTAGGTTATTTTGCATGATATATTTTTTTCTCCTTTTGTCATATGATCTTCTGGAAGGGTTTTGGAAATAATAAGATATAGCAAGGAGAAAAAATCTCTTTTGCAATTTTATCTAGGTGCATCCCATTTGCTTCTCGGATTGACTGGGCTACATAGCCAAAACCATGTACAGGGGAAAATAGGGGAAACTATCTCGACTAAATGTTTTTCTCCTTTTATTGTTTTAGGCTCGCGAGATTTCGAATCTACTACAGTTGAAGGTAACATTTTTTAATTACTTTTGTTATTTTTCTGATAATCAATGTTAATTTTATAACTTAAAATAAAAAGCAAATTGACAATTGTAATATCTATATTTGGATAAGGCAGGTAAGACAGAGCTTTATCATAGTCAAAGACGTTCTCATACAAACTTCTCATTTACAAATCTTATATTTTGCAAAGACTATTCAGTCAATGACGTCATTAGTTGCCAATGATGTAATTATCCGATAATTTTATGTTGTTTTCTAATTTTCACCTAGTACATTACAAAGAAAACCAAATATGACAAATATGTTTTTCATGCCTCGTTTGGCCAGTTTTCATGAGCCTCTCTCATTTACTAACACTTTATGCCCGATGGGTGGGGGGCGGATCAAGTGCACTATTTCCGATCGAGGTTTGCGCAGAAATGCGTGTTTTCCATTTTCAATTTGACGAGAAAAAAGGTTACTTGCATTGATTTTTAATTTTGGGGTGAATTTTAGGGGGAGCGCGTAATAAAAGGTGGAGGGCGCAACTTCACTTTGCCGATTTCAGAGGTACCGGATGTCCCCCAACTAAATCCGCCGTGTCCCACTCAACAATGAGATAAAACATATTAAAATAGTCGATTGGAATAAAAAGCGTATTTTAAATACAACATAAAGACCACCTAGATACGGACTCCAAACGTACCAAATCAGGGCGGGGCCATATTATTCTGGTGTACGTAGACTTTACAAAATCCTATTGGGTAGGCCTGATTCACCGTCATAGCAACACCCACCCCGACCCTACCCCTACCCCCGCCTCAGAGTCATATCATTGTTTCTATTCTGAATGACTATATTCCATAAAGCTCCATTAAAAAAATATTAGTTATAATATCACCCCCGTGCGCATCACTTTTGGGAAATCCAAATTAAAAAAAAAAAAATTACTCATATTTTTACTATTCAAATTATAGTTTTTTTTCTGTTATATTCGCTTGAAACTCTTTGGTAGGGTGATAAACTAATATTTATATGGGGTCTAACTCCTTTTTATTATTTATAGCTACAGTTGAAGGTAGTGGACCAACTATTCCGTGGAGTGTATCAACAGTACCTGGTAAGATTTACCTGATGTCCGTGGTTTGTTTTTGTTTGATCTTCCTGGTAATTTTAACAGATTCAATGTTTTAAATAGGTATAAACGCAATAAGAACGTACCTTGACCGACCAACCCACTGGTCGACCAACTGATGCAGTGACATACAGACATACCAGTAGGGGCGCAAGGAAATCCCCGACGGCAGGGAAATTCTCCCGACAGGACCACCGACAGGGAGGGCACCCAACAGATAGGGAAGGTTTGAGGTGGGCGTGTCCCAGATTTTCAATTTGACAAGCAAAATACAAACGTGGATATAATTTGCGTGCCTTTTTAGGCCGTTTGGTATGTTGGGGCCTCGACTGGACCTACAAAACCCCCAACGAAACCTTCAATTTCTCCCCGACGTGGGGGTGGGGGTCAAAGCTCCCCGACGTGGGGGTGGGGGTCAAAGCTCCCCGACTAGGGGAGCTATATCCCCTACCCCCTCCCGTAGCGCCGCCGCTGAGACATACAGTACTAAGAAACTGAAAGGTGAATACTGTAACCACAAAAGGGCCAGTCAGTCAAATGGAACAACCGGCGAAAATTACTGGAAAACTTACTGAATACGGTAGGACCAATCAATGGGATAACTAACTTTGCAGTATGACCGATTGACCAACCAACTGAGTAAAGTATCGAACATGGATGCATATAGAAAAAAATTAAAGATGGCTGTAATAAAATCATAAGTTATCAGTTCGTCATAAATTTATTTAAATAGAATACAATAATGTTTTAAATTTTTTAGACAACTCCGAGTCTGAACCTATTTACCTGATGATATTGGTGGTTATTTTTGGTGTCGTCATCATTACCGCCATTCCACCTTTTCTGTTTTTCTGCAGGTTTGTCATGTGATCGATTATTAAAATATTACTACTTTAATTATAAATATTCTCAATGAAAATACAGTTAAACTTGCATAAGTCGAATCCAAAATGCCATTGAGATCGTTGTTTAATGGAAAACACACCAAAATGGCATGAAAAATAAATTCAACTTAGAAATAATTCGACTTAGGCAAAGTCGAATTATTAAAGTTTAACTGTACTTGGATTTTTTTTTACGACGGATCACAGTGTACTGAAGTTTTAGAAATCATATCAGGGATTACTACGAAGAGGTCCTAAATGTAATACGCCCGTACAGAAAGGTGCGTAAAAAGACGTAATACGCGCGCATGGACCGGTATCAAATAGGATCGTTTATAGTTCGTTTCTCTAGCCGCGCCTTTAAACACATTCATAACAAGCTTTTCTGGACGAAATTACATTTGTGTGCGTTTATAATGCATTTGCATAACTCATAAGGTTGAAGGGTAGTATTATTTCACCTAAAATATGTTGCCAATCGCATTTTTGTGGCAGCCTATAAATGTATTTATTACTTGGTAGTGATTAAACATGAACAAAGTTACGGTGAAATGTACACCACGCTGTGTTCTTTTGTAAATATTGCTTTCAGTTCAAGAAATAATTCATAAAGTATTTACTTTGTTCTGGTTATCATTATTTTCACTTAATCACTAAACCATTACACTTTCACAAATGTGTTCTATTACGGGTTAAAACCCTTTTTCTATTATTTTAGGTTTTATTTTCATCATAAGAACAAGAAACCGGATGGAGTTTTGTATGACGTTCCTTCAGAAAGTGTACCAGAACAGGGGTATGAAGTAGCCATGATAAATGTTTCTAGCAATGATGCTTTAGCAGCAACTAAAGATGTGGAGCATACATACACGTCAATACACGGCGGCTCTGTGTATAGCACCCAAATAGGATAAATTCGTAACAGAAAGTTTCGATATGATTAAACCTATCATAAGGATGCTGTCGTCAATGACAATTATATGTAAATAGTTTTAAATTTAGTTTGTTCACATGAATAGTTGATAATTTGGGGTAAACATTTTTTAGTAAATATAAGATGTACCTATGGGGTTGGGGTTTAAAACTCGAGTTGATTTTGACAGGTAAAAAAACACTAGTTGCACAATCATACCCAGCTTTTGCGTCTTGGGGTTCCTATACAACCACACCTTTATATTTACTAGTCCATTGTAATTACAGTAAATTATAATTAGTTCAATTTTGGGAAGGGAAGCTTAATACCTGTTAAGCCTAAATCCGCTCCTGTATACTCTACATACTTTTCATACACAGACACTGTCTGGCTCCATATCTATTCATTAGAAATGTTCGAATGGAGTCTGGCAAAACGTGCGGGAATGAGGTAATACTGTATTACAGTGGCATATCCACAGAGGGTGCTTAGGGTGTTCGAGCACCTCCCCTCGGAGGTAGAAAACATAAAATTAGTATATAAAAATTGAGGCCCCCACCACATCCCCTTCCCACCCTTTCCGAGGTAATAATAAAAATGTCCAAAAAAAGTTAAATCAGGTTAGATACGTTACCAGAAAATTCACCAGACAGAGAAACTTTTTTTTTAGTATGCCAAAATCCGATGGGTGTTTAAGCACCCCTTCGCCGATTCTGTGATACACAATGTATTTGGTAGTTTTCGCTGAACTACGTTAACTTTAACCTTAGCATCGAGGAAAGCTCCGCCCCTTTGTAAAAAAAAAATCAAAATGCGCATGTACTGTACTTGCGTACAACGCAACTAACGTTCTCCGGAGCATGTTAAATCTGGAAATTACTGGAGTTGTTAACGCAACTCATTCCACAAGTTGAAGTTTTAAGGTTAACGTATTTCAGCGAAATTTGCCTAATGGCGAGAGTGTATGTATTAAATTTATTTTTTACCTGGATATGCCACATACCTCATCCTAAATGCAATTCACTTCCACACATTTCATTCATCTAATTGGTTCAACCTAATAATTTTGCTTTAGAATTAAAGTTTGTATAGATTTACGCTTATTAAACAATATTAAACCTTGTTTATATTACCATTAATGTGGCATTGGTAAATTATAATTCAAAATAAACAATCATAGTTTTAATTACCGTATTTTGTCCTTTTTATCTACAATTCTCAATGGATGTAGATGTTATTAAATTCATCTCAGAATAGTAGAGCAGCAGAGGTCCAAAAAGTGGCTTATTTAAGGAGTTAGTTCAACCGGCAAATTAACAAAATTAACAAGAGTTATATTATACCAAAATGTTCATAATTTAATTAGCTTCCAGAAACTGCATGATGACACTATTTTGGCTCCATTGCTGCTCTACTAGAAGAGTAATATTGGCATTTAATATAGATTACATAAATGGTGAACTTTTGTTTATCAGTGAAGCATTAAACGGCCAAAAGGTTAGTACAATAATCCTCAAATATGTCCATTTTGCAGCCAACTTTTTTATGGGTTTTTTATTTTTAACAATTTGGCTATAGAATTTATAATTTGGCTAAAAAAATTGGCAACCTTTAGCCAGTTTGGCTACGAAAAAATTGGCCCTAGAGTGAGTGTAGATTCTTCAGAAAACAGTAGATGATTACCTCCTTATGTACCCCTTAGTCACCAAGATAAGGTCTCCATTGGAAAAAGTCTTGGGACTTGATGGGTTATCCTTGGTGTATCACACTGACATATTCCAACCATCCACAGTGTGTGGAAAGTTTTATATTGATGTATAATTTTAATTAAATTAATATCTAAAATATCTAAAACCCAGAGCATATTCTTTTAATTTCATCTATGATATTTTCTCGGGCAATGTTCGTTTCTTCTCTTGTCTGCGTATTACGGATCTTAACGATGCCGTCTTTTAATTCTTGCTCACCAATGATGGCTACGTATGGTATACCGGAATCCTCGGCATGTTGTAACTGGTTTAACATTTTTGGATTTTTCTTGTATGACATCTCAGCCTAAAAAAAATTGGTTACAAAAATATTTTGTAAGGATACAGTCTAGTAAAATATACAAGAATGAGAGTGCTACATGGATCTGGACCTGTAGCAAATTTTGCCAGGAGAGGACATCTTGAACCGATATAAAACATTGAAAAATAAACCAAGCAAAGTTCATCTAAGATTCAAACTAGGGTTTGCTTGGCATCAGTCTCACCGCATTTTAACCAACATACCAATAAATAACGCCGCTTAGCTAAACAGACAGCCCTACATGGATAACCTGGCTTCTCCACATTCAGTAATAACATGAAGTAACTTTACGGTAGCTGTACTACTTCTCATATAATCCGTCTATTATATGCCACTCGTGCATAGCGTCCTTAAAAATTCATCCAAATTAGCTAATGTTTAATAAATTAAGAATTATTTTTAAATCTGCCAGGGTGCATATGTGGAGATTTTTTTTTTGTAGAATGCACATATAAAATGTCATGTTTGTATGATGCCTAGTAAGAAACCCTTAGGCATTTTTCTCCTTTTTTTAAGAAGTCTATGAACAAGAAGAAAAAGGAGTTAACATTCAAAGTCCAAAAATAGTGTTGGTGATTATATTGCTTTAAAATCAAAATATTAAGCATGGTGACCAAAATTGTGAATGCAAAAAAAAAAAACTGATCTATTATTTATTATTATTTGATTTATTATTATTATTATTATTATTATTATTATTATTGATTTATTATAATGAAATACAAGTACTCATAATTAATTGATTAAATCTAAATTTCTCAAATATATATAAATAATATGATAAGACTCATTTTGTGGTGAGACTTCACATATGTGGCAGAGCCAGGCCAAATGGGACATATGTCGGAAAATTAAAAACTAAGATTTTTATGGGTTATAAAACTACACATTATTATCTTTAACATGCAAAAAAAATCAGTTTCATAAAATGTTTCTTTGCGAAGTTATGAACAATCGAAGTTCTAACATTCAAAATGTAAGTTTTGAGAAAACTGCATTTGAAAATTGTTTATCCGTATATATATATATTGACTAAGCAAGGTCATTTTAAATTGCATTTTGAAAACATATTTGATCATAAATCTGAAAATTATTAAGGTAGTATGAAAGTTGAGTGCATAAACTGTAAGTTTTTAAAATAAAATAAATTTTTAAAAAATTGACCGTTTTTAAATTTCTGCCTACTGTGGAAAACTAGCATTTGTGACTTTATGTCTCATTTGGCTTGGCTCTGCCACATATTATCTTGGTCCATACCTTAACATTTCCATCCCATAATTCAGAGCACAGCTTCATCCTTTCTTCCAACAGATTCTTTTGAGCTGACGCCACTAAGACTTGGATTTCTGTAGTTCGCACTTTGTTATCAGCAGCCTTGGCTTCCATGATGGAAAACACTCGTTCGATGCCTATACTTACACCAACACATGGAACCTTTAAATAAAATAATTAATAAAATGAAAATTCCATTCAATATCGATACACCAACACTGGGAATCCTCAAATAAAAAAAAAAAAAATGAAAAGAGTAAGGTGTAAGTTTTGTCCAACCTGATGTGGAAAATCTACCGAATACTCAGTACGTTTGAGAACACTTGTGAAAAACTCTTCGCAAGTTGTTCTCGGGTAGGACTCGAACCCACGATCTCCAGATGACTAGCCTGGAAAAACTTACACCTGACTTGATTCTCCTGATGCAAACTCAGTTTGATATATCGAGACATAGGCCCAATATTTTTTTTTTTGCCAAATAGTGTTGGATACATATAAATTAGACAGGGTTGGTAGACTTCAAATGAAGACACAGTCATCCCTTAATGCATAAAACTGTGACACTTTGGAAAGAACCTTTTTATCTATGTGTGATATTCTTTACATTTTTGCAACCAACTTGGATGTGGCCTTTTACACTACACTTCCCCACTTCCACAATTATAACCTATTATTAAAATAAGTAAAGCACACAGAGTGTGGTATAAACCCATCCAACATTAATAGAAAAAAGTGAGTTACTCAACCCATTTTCAAAACCTCAATAACCCACCAAAATAAATTAGTGAGGTTCAATGTCCAAATTTAGGGAACTTATACTTGGTATTTGTCCACATCATTCACATAGCCTGTCTCACAGCCTTTGGTTGGGTTAGTTACTTTTATTGCTTGATTTCTTTTTAGGCACTAGATGTCCCATACTCGCTTATTTTAGTTTATCTATAAGGCCTGTTAAAGTAATTCATGCATGACCATTCGCACCCAGCATATGGGCGCCAAATTGTATGCATGATTAAATTTGAAAATCATGTGATACCATTGCATCACACATGCTAATTAAAGTTTGATGTTCCGAATTAGGTCTACCCTAGGCTTAGACAACGTGATGGGCAACTGCAACTGCACAAGAAATAAGAACTAACTTTTTTATATGAATAGGACAAAATTACATTTGTGAGAATACTTTTAAGGTATAATTTGTTGTTTGGTAGTCTCTCAACTGGTGCTTGGGCATCCCTGGTTGGGATTAGCTCGTTCATTCAAAAGGAAGCATTTTGATTGGTCAATTCTGCTAGTAAACATATATTTCGATCCCACCACTTGCCAACTATGGAGGAGCAAGATTAAAGAAGTCTTTTACATATCCCTTGTACAGATTAATAGCATAGACTGATTGTGATCATTGGTGGCGCTGCATAGTTAAAAAATCAACCAGATACAAGCAAATTGGTCCAAGTTTCCACATCACACGCTGGTTGGGATTGTTCAAGGCATTGGCTTATACCAGGGCTCTATATAATGTAATAGTAATTAAGATAATATACATAAAATTCTTTGTTTTATTGATATGATTCTTAACTTTGGTATCTTACCTTCTTTCCCTTGGGATCAAACATTCCAACAAGTCCATCATAGCGCCCTCCACCAGCAACGGAACCAACTCCAATTTGCTCTCCACCTTTGGTTGGTAGTAACTCAGCTCCTGTTTAAAAAAAATTATGTTTGTTACAAAAAAAAAATACTACTGAAATTTAATTTAATTTATAATTAATAATATGAATATCAATGTAAATTTGAATTCCAAAGTACAACGATCAAAGGAAAAACTAGAGATAAATATTAAAAAGATGAGTTTTCAGGGAAATACAGAGATAGTAGACGATCTTACAGAAAAAAGTAGATTTTTCCACAGATGATCAGCAGTGGATAGAAATACGCTAAACCCGTAAGTCTTAGTATTAAAGAATGAGGTTGAGAAAGTTTTAGAAACAAATCTAGACTGATGTGATACACAATGAAGTAGGTGAACCAGTAAAACTTAATTTTCAAGACAGTTTTGTTAAGCTGACCAACTAACAAAATTAGAATCTTGGTTGTCAAACCAAAAAATATCTTAAACAAAGAAGCTACGTGCGGAGTGGTATACAAAGTAGGTTGTGCTAGTTGTGATAAAGTATACCTAGAGGCAAAAAAGTAGGGCCCTTAAAACAAGGATTAAAGAACATAAAAAGACGTAGATAATAACACTATGAAAATATAGACTCGCACTACCAGGAAATCATCGTCTAGCGAAGTACAAAAATCAGTGATCACAGATCACATGGCACAACACAATCATATGGGGAATATTTACATTTTATACAAAGAGCAAGATTGGTTTCAACAGAAAATTAAAGAATCCATAAGCATAAGGAAGCAGAACAATATAATGAACAGGGCACACCAACTCTCTCATATATATGAAAAAAACAACAAGGAATACATGTGCTGGAAACCAGTCAAGTATACAGTCAAGCATAAAACAACACAACTGATGATGTATAGCTGATTAGCTTAACGAAAATGTCTTGAAAAGTAAGTTTATTTTGAAGAACATTTCTATTACTACTACTACTACTACTTTGAAACCAGATGAAATTGTTTTCACAATGAAGAAGGTTTTCTATTTTTAAAAATAAAAACAGAAATTTGATACATTTGCTAGCCCCTAGGACAGGCTACTTCTCTAATTTTGTTGCTTACAATGATGTTTACTTTCCCACACAGAACAATCTTTTACCATGTGGGAAATTAAAGGATTTAATTATTAAGGTTGTTTGCTAGTAACAGTCCTACTGAAAATATAACTGACTTGCATTTCATTTTTTAATTAATGATAGTGGATTCTTAAATGAAAGTCAAAATTGTAAAGTTTTAAATGCATTTATTAGTACATTCATGACTCTTTTAATCACTTGTTTATTCACTTGTTTATTTTTTTCCTGTTTATTTTTTATTGATTCTGTATTTTTGGCAAAAGAAATAATCAGTGGAATCAGGATCCCTAGTTGTAAGAACTTTACTATTGTAAAGGAACCACTGAATAAATATTGATGTAATAAAAAAAAACTTATGTAAAAAAAATTCATTGAAAGAGAGTGTGCTAGTCTATTGCAGGTTATTTTTCAGCAATTTTTTCATTCCCAGGCATTATTTCAGCCTGCCTTTATTAATCTTTAGGCCATCGGCCCATAGATCACATAATTATTGTACATTTCAGGGGCGGATCCCACGTCCAGATTCAGGTGGGCGTGGTTGCCAGTTTTATTCAAAATTGTGCAAAAAAATGTATTTTTTGGTCTCAAAAGGGGGGGGGGGCGCCAGGGTCCGTTGAGCCTCCCCCCCCCCCTTGGATCCGCGCCTGAAGTTATTGTGGACTATCTTAAATTAAAAGATAAAGAGTTTCTCTGTGGGCCGGTACCAATAATATGGTTGGGTAGACTGAAGCAATGTGAGTAAAGTACATTTCCCAAGTGTACAAGAAACTAGCGCAAGTCTCGAAACTACCAACCTTGCAATTGGGATTCCATTGTGCCAACTGCTCCCATTTTAAAGATATAATGACAATTAAGTTTCTTACCTTTGAGCACGGCTTCATATATAACCCCTGTGTAATAATCTAATCCTCTGGCAAGACTCAAGTCAAATGACACCTGTATAAATAAGCAAATTACACTATATACTATATTCCTAAATTTGTGTGTATGCATAGCTTAATTAAAAAATACAGTGAGGTACAATGTTGCTAAACTTTATACTCTGAATATTTGTGGCTTATACTGAATTCATTTTACTTTTTGCTTTAATTACTTCAATTACTTTTTGCAATTAAATGTTTATGAATTCATTTTAGGGTGAAAGTAGAAGAGGTAATCGAAACCTTGCTCTTCATTTGCTAGTTGTTATTATGCGAATGTATTTTGTATTATTTTACATGTCCAGTTATGGCTTTGGGCAAGACAATTTAAACAAGGTTGCATCTCTCCACCTACGAGTATAAATGGGCACCTGGTAGGTAAAAATGCCAACTGCACTGACTGCCACTACAACACTATGTACTGACTTCAAGGGAGTTATGTATGCGTTTCTTAGTTTGTACCAATGACTAGGTACGGCCTAAAAAGTACGTTGTTTGCCTTCCTCCACTGTTCCAAAAGCTCAGTCCAGACTATCAAATTTTCTTTGACAAAAAATTGTCATATGCTTATATTTGGTAATGATGACATCACATCAATACCATACATGGATATATAATTTCCATATATGGGTACATCAAAGATTTTTTGTCAAATAAAATTTGATGGTGAACTTAGCTTTAAGAAAACGACCCTGGTTTTTAGGCCAAATAACGTGAAGCTACTTGGAGCACTTTGTTATAAATGGAGAAATTGCATAGTATTATTGTTGTCATTTTGTGTCAAATCCATCAGCCAGTTTTCTCACTAGAGACTACACTCAAATGCAATACAAATAGAACCAAAAAATGTATTATTAACATGGGGTTGTTCAATAGATGGTATTCCCTGCATAGAGAAAAGAATGGACAAATTTGATTTTTGATGTTAAATTGTAATGCGGGTATTATGGTTTTTTTTTTTCTTTACCAAGCTACAATGGTGTTAAAAACTACCAAAATTATTAATTACAACTAACCTTGTCAGCTATATTAAATATTTGGCAATATTTCAGTAATAGCTTCATATCTTGTAGACCCTCCATTGCTGCTTTGCTTTTCTTTAACATATCATCTTCACAAAGTTGATCTACTAATTCAACACCACCTGTAATAAATTAATCAATATCAATAAAATATTAATCTACCAACCAAAATGATGAATCATCAGATTAGTGAATCATTTACCAAAACTCGCATTTCACGATACCGGCATCCTAACTGGCTTAAGCTTAAAAGTTTACAAACCTGTTAAATTCTGGGTTATAGGATCAACAAAGCAGTAGTAGCTGCAAAGGACATGACGAGACCCTTGGGGGAGAAGCAGGTTATTGACTGGGCAATACTTAGTCCACTCAGTGCGTTTGATGATTCAGTTTAAATTTGAATTGGCATGATATAAATGCCTTGTTGTTGCTGTTATTGTCATTTTCATTGTTATTGTTATTATTATTGTTTTGGCTTCAGACATAATGATGTGAATTTGAACATTGCTCTGCTCTTCTTGGCTAACCATGCGTACTGTAGATATCCTACCTTTTGTGTTGTAACAGACTTGTGGGAACAGTGGTCCCATTAATAAAATCCACCTTACAATGACTTAGTAGACTATGGTCCTTCGTTAGAAACTAACACTGGATTGAGCCTTTGAGCCATAGGTTCATTATTGAACATTTTCACACATAATAATAAACTGTACTAAAAAAGAATCATTTTTAATAAACTCACCTCTTAGCTTGACAAAGTTACCAATCTTATCTGCTACATCAGGGTCCAAACCTTTTTCATTTATCATTTCACACCTGACCTCCTCCCAAAGGGTCTATAAAAACATTAAATTAAAGAAAGTTACCCTTCCAACTTTCTAAAAGGGGAGCTGATATCTATTTAATAAATAAAATACTGTATAACACACTATCAATATTTCAATATAAACAGACAAAACATTACAATTCAATTCATCAATCTTTAAAAATAATGCAATTATATAAAATATCAATATTTGTATATACAATTTCATTATATTCATTATATTAAACTTAACAATATATAAATAATTGTATTGTATTGTATCTATCTCCATCTGTAATATATAATTTAAAATTGCATTTAAAAATACAAACAGCTTGCCTTCCAAAGACCATCGGGAAGGTTATTAAAGAGTAAAGGTGCCAAAAAGCTAAACGCTCTTTTATGACATTCGAGCTTGGAAAATAGTACAAATCAATCACCTCTTGAAATAGATTGCGCAGGTAGTTTTGACAAAGGTGCATCCAGATAGTCAAGAGAAATATTGTGTAGAGCTCTGAACGTAAAACAGTCCAACTACAGTATGGCATAGCAAATAAATTTACATAAACATGGGGAGCAGTTAAAATTTTGGGTCAGTCCAACTGTGAGTTTTTTAAAGCCCTATGCAAATCCAGCAGTGAACTGATTGGAGGAATTTTATCAAAATTATTAAATATTATTTTCAATTGGCTTGGATAAAAGCGACTCGCTAAAATCTACTAAAAGCATTTTAAAATGCATTCAAATTTACCTTATCTAACTTATCGACGGATGAGCAGATTGTTCTAAATTTATCATCAGGTACTCCACAAGCTTCAAACATTCCATCTAAGATTCTACGATGATTAACTTTGACAACAAATTCTCCAAGTTTAAGACCGTCAAGAATTTCATAAACAATCTTGATACATTCTGCATCAGGGATCATAGCATCGTACTGGCCTGCTATATCAAAATCCTATGAGAGAAAAGAAAATGTTAAATGAGAAATGTACATGTCTAATTAACTGATTAAATTATAAGTGGCATTTATCTCAGTTGTTTAACCTGGTGGCAGTATAGTGTCAGTGTCTTTAAAATGTGACGTTAAGCCATTGATTTTGTGATGCAGGGAAAGGGATTGTCTCCCGGAATGCTAGAAGACTTAACAGACTTCATCCCCGTTCCACCTGAAAAATAGCCGATAAATACAACAGTAAGGTAGGTAAATAAGATATAATATGTGATATTTATATAGCACTTATTGCCAAGGCCTCTAAGCACTTCACAATTGTTTTTACTCTAGTCATTGGAACAAGCACTATAATGTTACAGCTGTATTCAGCACATATGGCATTTGTACCTCCCATGTACCCACTTATACTCCTGGGTACAGAAGACACAAACCACCAACCAGAGTGAGCTTCGAACCACAGACCTCGTGATTTGAAGTTCGAAATGCAACATCTGTGCTAACTGATTCCACTCAATATTCTGCATTCTAGTGCAAATATTTTTATTTTCTGGTCACAATCTAATCACTAGTAAGGCCCTTGCCACACCAACTCAAAATCCTTGATCAGCCCCCGATAACCCTACTGCAAATTCGTTCATTTTAACAAACTTTCATGGGTTTAATTTATGTGCTCCAATGGCAATCAATCGAAATGGACACATCCATCTCACTAATATTTGGAAAGTGGCTCCAACTAATCTAAGCTGTCGGAATTCAGGCAACCCTTCGCCAAAGCATAATTGCCCGCTGCTAAATTTTTGGTTGCCCTGACATCAGGAAAGCAATTGAACAATAATTATAGTACTTACACATTGGTAGAATTCTCGATATCTGCCCCTGGTCATAGCTGGGTTATCTCTTCTATATACCTTGGCTATTTGATAACGTTTAATGTTTGAAATCTTACTCATGGCTAAATAACGAGCAAATGGTACCTGACAAAGTCATTAAGAAAAATTTCAAATGACTATAACAGGCATACTGAATGTATATATTTGTATTCCACTTTAACAGGCATTGCCTATATGTGAAATGGCAATAAACATATTAAATAAACTGCGAGAAAAATAAAATTGCTACAATAATAAGCAACATGAACAACTTCAATAGTAATGTTTATCGCTATACATGCAATCGAGGACAATTAAAAAATACAACAAACAATAGATATACAGTATACGACAATATCATACAAATATTTATATTATGAATGTAGACATTTAAAGTATAAGTGAGCAAAAGAGACTGGGGAAGGTTAGAATGAAGAAAATAAGAAATCTTAGTTTGAAGAACATTTTAACACTCACGAAAATGATTTCAACTACCTACTGAATCATTGTGAACAAGTTTTGTAAAACACAGAATGTAGCTATCAACACAGATTTACAGTATTATCTAAAAATTGGTATACTCAAAAGTTAGTAAAATTATAGCAGAACTAGTGGGTCATGGACTATTTAGAACACTGCCTCCTCAGCAGACAAAATTTAGTATGCATTTGTCAAGGGTTTAGGTCTGGGTTAAAGTTAAACTAATTAAACCTAAACTATTTTAGTTTTAATTTTAAGGCTATTGGATTTGTATTAGTTTTATTATCAATGTTTTTTTTAAATCATTTTAACATTATGTACGTGCAATTAGAATTTTGTTTTAGCAGGTTCCCAATGGAAATGCATTCTTTTGGGCTATCCTTGCCTTCATAGTTCTTCTATACCTTATATTGTCTGTTCTTTTGTTTTATGCATTTGTATTATTGTTTTAAATCTGAAAGCTAAAATAAAGTCAGTCAATCAATCAATCACTTTTGAGAATACCAGTTTTAGTTAGTCCAAGATTAAATTTGGATTTAAGCCTGGATTAAAGTTAGTCCGCTTTCAAGAATACCAGTACAAATAAAATTTAAAAAAAACTGCTATAACCTCTGTGTCAGGAACTTAATTGTTGAGTAGGCCATACTGTATGGCTCTTATAAGGTCAAGAGAGTAATAGCCATATGTCTCCTTAATTTATCTCAAGAATAATGCACTAACCCTTTTTAATTTGAAAAGTACAGTAGTGGCCCTAGTAGAAGCCCACTAAATTGAACATGAAATCCTATTTAGTCTGTGTATGTGGACATATACCCTGGTATAAGCCCACTTACAATGAATATGGTATCCTAGTCATTGTGTAATGTGAACATACCCTGATATATGCCCACTACATTGAGTTTGGAATCCCAGTCGGTGTGTGTTGGACGTATACCCTTGTATAAGCCCACTTACAATGAATATGGAATCCCAGTCAGTGTGTGATGTGAACATATACCCTGATATATGCCCACTATATTGAGTTTGGAATCCCAGTCGGTGTGTGTTGGACGTATACCCTTGTATAAGCCCACTTACAATGAATATGGAATCCCAGTCAGTGTGTGATGTGAACATATACCCTGATATATGCCCACTATATTGGTTTGAAATCCCATTCAGAGTGTGTTGGACATATGCCCTGGTATAAGAACACTACATTGAGTTTAGAATCCCATTCAGTGTGTCAGTGTGTGTGTACATATACCCTGGTATAAGCCCACTATTGAACATTGAATCCTAGTCGGTGTTTTATGTGGAAATATACCTTATAAGTTCACTACATTAAACATGGAATCCCATTCAGTGTGTGATGCGGACATATACCCTGATATAAGCCCACTACATCGAGTTTAAAATCCCAGTCAGTGTGTGTTTGACATATACCCTTAAGCCCACTACATTAAACATGAAATGCCAGTCAGTGTGTGATGTTGACATGTACCCTGATATAAATCTACTACATTGAACATGGAATCCCATTCAGTGTGTGATGCAGACAAATACCCTGGTATAAGCCCAACCTTGAACATGAATCACAGTTTTTGGATGGACTTGTCAGGAATGACTTCATAAAACTGTCAGATTTATGTGGAATACAATCATCAGTTTCCAATTATTTGTGGTTCGGCAAAAGAAACATAGCATAGTAAGTATTTGTCGTGAATTAATTTATTTAGCCATTTTTGAGATGTTAATTATTTACAAATTGTTCTTAACAAATAACAATGAACCCAGGTAAAAAAAGATCAGGATTTGAAAATTAACTGAAACATTGCATCATATACTAAAAACTTCATATTTATTCTAGTTGAATACATCGTTCTTCTATCTTCTAACTCCAACCTTATTCTTGGGTGTTAAATCAAACCTAAATATTGTAGCTTGCCAGTTAACACTTTAACATGTTGACTGCCAGTGACGAGTATACTCACCAACCGGGTGTTGCTGTGTGTGCCAATGACGAGTATACTCGTCAAAAACAGTGTACCTTTATAACGTTGCTCACAACACATGCGTACATCATAAACTTACTGCCTCTTCGGGGGTAGTTCAGGGAAGATACACCAAAACGATAATGTTGAAATAACGTCCATTTGTTTTTTGTGTTTTATTGTGGCAGGTTAAAAGGACTACAAAGTGTGGTGGCGCCCTATGTACATAAAAATCTCCAATGCAGGTGAGTAAACTCGCCACTGGCGTAGGCAAGAACAGTTCTTTCCCAGTGCCAACGATGAGAATATTCGTCACCTAATATTTTCCCGCCAAAATTTTAGACATGCTATTTTGATGATATGTAACTAAATAAAACTTTGAAAAACTACATTTGTACATGTAAACCTGTTCTGACACATGGAAATGAAACAGGATAAGGAGTCTGGCAGGCAACGTGCTAATGTAATCAGGGTGGTTTTTTAGTCAATTAGCCACTAACTTTTTTCTTCTTAAGTTCTTGTGGGAAATCCTTAAATTTCTACTCCTACTTTATCCTTCTCTGGCTCTGCCTGAAGAAAAAATATCCTGCCATTGTGGGAATTGAACTCACAACCTCCACTATGATACAACAGTCCTGTTAAATAATGTCTTAACTGACCGAGCCACGTATGCGACTGATGATATTAGTTGTAATGTACACTACAAAATTAAACAGATTTTTTTATTAATAAGAAAAAACATGTTTCAATGTCAATTGTCATTCAAAGTTAGTTAATGCTCAATGGAGTATTTACTTATTAAAAATTTAACAAACACTGTTTAAGAGGAAACCATGGGCCGATGGCCCAATACAAAAGTGGGTACCTCTTGAGTATAGTTTGATTGGAGCTTGTTTTGTGTTTTACCAATTAATTTGGTAAAAATATTGAACTCATTTCAGACCAATTTTTTTCCCATAGCGTGTCCACTATTTATCCATAGACCCTTTGAAGGCATTATTTGAATAATACAATGCAAGTTGTATAAGTTCAATAGTCACTGCATATTATTGCTTAGATCAATTAGTAAATTGTGAGTTATTGCTTTATTTCTGTAATATGTATGTTAATGCATCAGTCAAGTAGTACACTTTATAAAATTGAATGAGAAAAACAATGATTTTATTTACAATTTACTATTTAACAAAAAGGATACAGTAAGGTCATATCTTAATGACAGTATTTCTCCACCTTGGTCCTTTAAATCATAAATCAATTTGGAATCTTCACCATATTTACCCGTTAATGTTTCCTGTCAATAAAAGTAAAGGGAATTTATTATTTTATGGCATTGTAGCAAGTTGCATAATGATAAATACTTAGAAGTTTTGCCATTAAAAACTAGAATCACTAGTTATTTGCAATTTAATTAAACAAAGCTTTCTAGTCTGTACGAGATCTCTAACTACTAGTACATCTGTACTTTTTGATCCATCTAGTCGCCTGAAAACATACGGAGACAGAGCCTTTGCAGTTGCAGCTGCTAAACTGTGGAAGGATCTTCCCACTTCTATCTGAGAGGCTCCTTCAATAGAAATATTCAAAACTATCTTGAAAACACACCTTTTTAGTTCGCTGTAGTTTGTATTTTTCTTTAATTTCCTACTTTTTAAGCGCTTTGAGACAATCAACGATTGTTAAAATGCTACATAAATATATAACATTAAAATTAATATTGTTTACTACCTTTTATTAATAGTGTGCTGAGAAATAATAAGAGGTTGCTACACTACCTTAAGTTCAAACACAGGAGTATCAATGGTCTCGGCACCATGACGTTTGAAACATTCTATAATAGTCTTGAACACAGACTCACGGATTGCCATCTGTTTTGGGTTGTAGTCTCGAGTACCCTGTAAAATATATTTTATTCATATTGTTTAAAGTTTAAAAATATACTTACAGTATAAAAAAAATATGTTTGTTGGTTGTGACCCTTTTTGTTGTGTATATCTCTTAATGCCAATTTGCATTTTGAATTTATAAATTTTAAAAAAATACACTAAAAACAACTTTCAGGACAGATACAGACATAAAGAGATATAAACATAATAGTTTACTACTGTAAAATAGGTATGGTCATACAAGCCCTAAGTTCCATTTTAATGCCGCTTCACATGAAGGCCATTGCATGGCAACAGTGAATCCGGCTGCCGCCATATTTCAATAGGTTATGTGTGCGGTGAAATTTCATGTGTCGACGGCGCAGCACAAGGTTTTTGATATGCTCTATTTGATGCACAGTGCAAGTATAAATGAATGCATTGAGGTGTAAGGTGTTCAGATTTCAAATAAGGGTACTTGTACATGCTTTTAGGAAGAGTGAACATTACAAACAGTGGTTGGATGACCAAAAGAAAATCTTCAGAAATTTTTTTTTTTACAACATGGGACCTACCTCTGTAAAATTTTAGTTTCCTGTAGTAGCAGGGTATGAGAATCATAACTTCTGCTGCGGTATGTTATGATGGTACCATGCTTACTCATACCAAATCCATAGTCTTGTTCATAATATAGTGTTTGTGATGTCATATTACATACTTTGCAATTTGTAGTACAAGTCAGCTTGGTGATGACTTAAGCCGGGCACTTAATGCATCATTTGACGTCGTACGATGGTCACACGACTAAACCGTCGCTCCATTTGTGTGGTTGCCGAGGCGATGACAGTCTCCTACTCGTCGGCCGACGGTTTTTTTAGTGATTACCCTGTTGAATCACTGAAAAAACCGTCGGCCGCCGAGTAGAACACTATCATCGCATTTGGCAACCAGACACAAGGAGCGACGGTTGTCGTGTGACAATTGTACAACCGTCGCACAATGCAGTGAGTGCCCGGCTCTGGTATGGCTCATCTTGATGAGGACTTCATATTGTAGAATCTCAGGGGCGGATGCAGACTTTTGGAAAAGGGGGGCCGCAAGGAGGGGCAGTTGAGAGTCAAAATTTTAAGGGGGTCCGGGTGCATGCTCCCCCGGAAAATTTTGGTTCTTAGATGTCCGGAAATGGCCTCAGGGGCATGTTAAAGGATCAAAACTTGCTGAATATTTTTGTTTTATAGACTATGTTAATAATATTTATATATTTTACTTTCCAAAAGGGGCCAGTCCGCCCCCCCCCCTTTAAATTCGCCACTGCATCTTGAGCTTTTAGGTATATTTCATCAATTTCCTAAAATATGATTCACCTAATTCATCTATGTTCACGCTACAGTACAGGTTTTCGTAGCCAAAATGGCTAAAAGTTACCTATTTATAGCCAAATTATAATTTTTTTAAACCTGATATAAATGGCTGCAAAATGGAGTTTTTGGGTGATTTTCATTTAGCCAATTTAACTAAAGATGTCATATTTATTATAGCCAAATGAGACTTCCAGTAGCCATTGGCGTCTTGGCGAATGGTTAGAGTGAGCATAGCTTGAAAGGTTGCAAAACCTCCTATTATGTGATATAATAGGGAGGTTTTGCAACTTTTCAAAACATCATATGGAAATGTCATAAATTATTGTAACATTTGAGTTGATTGCTGTTACACTTTGAAAAAAATAACACCCTCCAACAAGGGTTAACATGGTAGATAATGGTAGTGAAAAATTATATCTAGGTAGTTAACAGGGTTAATCCTATAAAAACTACCATTCACACATAACATTAATATTATTATTATCCAATTATGTCCAGAACCCATAAATTTGTCAATTAACATAAGGTCAGCTCCCCTTTCAAGGGAGACCAATGATATGCTGTCAGCAATGCCCTAAAAGTACATAGGAAAATACATTCATTAATATTCCTTCAGACTAATTAAAACTGACATCACAACAATCACTTAATGACCTTAAGGTACCAATAACACTACTGTGCTGCTAGGTAGTTCTTCCTAGTAATGTAACATGGTAGACCCACCTAGTTGGAGTGTAATTTTTTTTAAAGAGTACAGTAAATCTGTCAGAAATTGGTGATGGGCGGCTCGAACCTCAATTGAATTTCGACAAGCAAAAAAAATTATTTTTCCCTATCTCCGCCCCATTCACACGCCCTTTTTATGCTGCGAACCATTTTTTTTGCACTGCTTTTCTATGACAGTATAGTCATTTTTCTCTGATGGAGGCTGCTTCCACAGGGGGAGGGGGGGGAAGGGGCGTGAATGCTCAAGATTTTCACATTTTTACCCTAATTTTATTGTTTTTTGCCCTCATCTTTCACATTTGGTCAGTATAATGATCATCACTTACCTAATTACTCCTAAGTACTGTAGGACACACTGGATATTTTTAAATACATTCTTAAAAAAACCAAAAAAATGATGTATAGTATCAATTTTCGTTATTGTATTTCAGAAAGTTGCAATGCCTTCATATTATAAATTATTGTTACCTTTGGAACTTTGAGAACAAACTTCTGTGGCTGAGCATCTTGAATTTTGGCCTTCAGAGCAAGAAGTTTAGCGACTTCCTCATCAATCTAATTAGAAAACAATCCCATTAATTAATATGTTTCTATTAGTATTAAACAATTTAATTAGTTGTATGTGGTTTTAATCCAATTAAAAAGAAGAGTATAGAATGGCAAAGGGTTCCATACACATGATTTTACATCCATAGAGTGCATAGGAACAAACAAAAAGCACTGCAAGAACCTAGAGTAGTCCCAAGCCTAACAAATGTGTTCTTTACGTGAAGCATGTGTCAATTTCAAACTGTTTTTAAACAAAAAAAGATTAAAATTCTTTTCTTAAAGGTCCACTTCACACTTAAGCCAACAGTGCTATGCACCAACAGTCACCTGTGCTGCTGTTGCAAGCTAATAGCTTACGTGTGCGGTAAATTTACGAGCACCGACGGACCAGCGCAAGATTTTTAACATGATATTTAACAGCTCCTCGTCCCAACACCACACCGTGTGCAATGGTCGTAAGCTTTACACACCTATGTGACGCAAGGGTTTTTCTGACAACAGATCCACATTGCTTAGTATTTGCACAAATTAATTTACCAAATTATGTCTACCACAATTATTATTGTATGTATGTGGGAACACATAGCAACGTGGCCCTGATGCCGTATAAACACCGTAAGGTTCAAGCTTTCGACCACTGCACATGGAGCACCGTCAACACGAGTAGCTGTTTAATAACAAGCATGTTAAAAACCTTGTTCTACGCTGTCAGCAGCAGCACAAGTGTGACAGTTGGCATGACTTACGTGTGAGGCAGCCTCAAGGTAGCCACCTAATGTAGGTCGCGCCAATACTGTATTCAGGGGCGGACCTAGGATCCACCGAAGGGGGGGGGGGGCGTACTTTTACAGTTCCTGGTGGGCATTGTTGCCAGTTTTATTTTCACAAGGAAAAAAACTTAATTTTCCATTTTGGTGCTCTGGTACGCTATTTTGCTCATACTTTGGGTTTTTATGGTAAATTTTTGACCAGGCGCACCTAATATAAGGAGGGGGGTGCAACTACGTTTTTTTACAATAATAGGGAGCGTGTGCCATTTGCACACCCCCCCTCCCAAATCCGCCTCTGTATGGAAACCATTTCTATTCTACTATAGTCTTTCTTTGCAGCACCCAATCACAATTTATTTATTCTAAATTGTGTTGTTTTTTAAGTTTTGGTGTTTAGCCAATTACAAACAGGTTTAGTCCATGACAAATTGGCAAATGTTA
The DNA here is from genome assembly GCA_025631205.1 of Nesometra sesokonis. Lineage (NCBI taxonomy): Eukaryota > Metazoa > Echinodermata > Crinoidea > Comatulida > Antedonidae > Nesometra > Nesometra sesokonis. The sequence continues at coordinate 23,465 of JAOTQE010123659.1, forward strand.
GAATGAACCTTACTCCTGTAAGTGGCGAGTTATGTGGTTGCTGTTGGATGTACCATATAATGTATATATAGTATTAAAATTTGTAATATTCATTTTCTATAACTTACCTGTGAAAAATCAGTGAAATGTGTTACAATACATCGTGAGAAAAGTTTTGCATGTCCAAGTTGTCGTAGATGGCAAAGTTTTGTCCAAGTTAGCGCCATTTCCAAATTGAATGTCCGCAAAAGTTGTCCGGGAAATAATAGGATGTGATGTTGAAATAAGAAGAAAGACTGATCAGAATCCCTGGATGAATACATATGGAATAAAGTGGCATAGAACTGGGTATAAATTGTTTAGTTCATCCACTACAGTACATAACAATTTTGTAAACCTATTTGGATCATTTTGATTGATCCTAGAGGCAAGCAATTATTTTGGGGTGCAGGGAATATAGAAAATTTATTGCCAGCAAACAACAACACAACAACAACAACAGGTAAGTCTAAATGAATTCAGGGGCTAAAGGCACATTTACTTCATTCTATAAAGACACTACATTAAAAAAAAAAACAAAGATAGCTTTTGTATTTTTATTTTTTATCTTTTTATATTTTATCTTTTTATAAGGTACAAAAACATTTTTTTTTCTGACTACATTAGTCAGTGGTTTTGTACGAAGCCCCATTAGGGACATAGGTTAAAAAAAATTATGTCGTACGTACGACTTATTATCTCGTACATATGACTTATTATCTCGTACGTACGAACTATTATCTCGTACGTACGACTTATTATCTCGTACGTACGACTTATTATCTCGTACGTACGACTTATTATCTCGTACG
>JAOTQE010123660.1:0-12490 GCA_025631205.1 Nesometra sesokonis
GCACAGAGGAAACAAAGTCTAGATTACTACCAGCGGGATATGTGGGTAATAGTTTAAGTAGTACGTCCATGCTTCAGTCGAGCAGTTTAGTCATATCTTATCTGTGTAATTTTGTTCTATCATCGGGATGCTAGCTGCGTGAATACTGAACAATGACCGGTTACCTCATCAGTACTGTAATGTTCTATCACCGGTTCTATGGGATTGTTAGCTGGGTAAATTCCGGACTATGGATGGGTGAGTTATACCAGAGAGTTGTTAAGTGGTTATACCTCATCAGTATCATGTTCTATCATTGATTCTATGAGATGTTATGCTGGGTAAATATTGAAATATGGCCAGATCAGTCGTACGGATGAATGGTTTCATCCGTATAATTATGTTGTATCATTGGTTCTAGGTCTATTTTTCCGGTACAGAGGTATAGGCCTATATAGGCCCTAACTGGAAATTGTTACACATTCAATCCATAATTTAATATTCACCTTTTAATACACCTTGATTAATTTACAAGACCGGTGAATCATGATATCTCATTCGACTGGCACACCGACCGACTGACACACCGAAAAACTGACCATTTAAACATGTAGTGATAAATATACATTAAAGAAACTGCCTGTTAAAATTAAAACGAATTGAACTATGAGAACTAACAATAGCATTAAACATAAAGGAAATCGATAACAACAGGGACATACGACAGACCGCCTAACCAACTAACTAGTGGGATGGCAAAACACAATTCAAAGAAACTGCCTGTTAAATTTCATATCCATTGGAGAGTTATTACTTAAACAAATTGCATAGTAAGCGTAATGAAGACCGACAGACCGTCTGACCTGCCAACGGACAGAGTGATGTTTAGAGATATTTAGACGCATCAGAAAATATTAATTAAATATTCTTGGACCTGAATTTTGATTCATTGAACCCTGACAGTGTCGGAAAATCTAGGACGTATTGCAAAAAATGGGTATTCATGCTACTTGATCATGTCGTTGAAACTGGTAAAAGCTAAATTGGCGTAAGAAAAAATCGACTATCATTGAATCTTTTTCGCTCATGGGAATCACACTTTTTGTTAACTGTAAAACAAATTTCAAGCATGGAGACTAAAACATACTTTCGTTTCGTCGCAAGTACATAAGTGCGAGTGTTTGTTTAACAAGATGTGTTCCTCTTTCGGATTTAATGAAAATAATAATGTGAACAAAAGAAGAAAACACTGTTTGTATAGTGAAGGTTTGACATGCAAACTGTTTGCATGTCATACATTCATGATGCTCTTTTCACAACATAGCCTCGCCTCCTACTCTTGCTGACGGTCCACAGTGTACAATTAACAACCGACTACGTGAAATAACAGTGCAATTTTAGGACTAACAGAGTTGGCTCTAATTCGTTCTGGTCTCCTATGGGGTCGTGTTTATGGGCTTGCTGATCAGAATTACACATAGCATGTCTTGATTTTACGGTACCTTTTTAAATTAAACCCTACGAATTGTTCTTGACAAGCAATCCGGAAAGTCACAGTGCACTGTGTTAAATTTTCAAGTTGGGAGTTTGTTACAGGGACTGTTACCGACAACCAAAATAGTAGCAACAGTCGTTTGAGAATTGCACCCTCGCATGTTGTTCATGACCCATGGTTGACATTTGACCGTTAGCGTGTAGTTTATTTTTTGTTTAAGGTCATTGGTCATTCTTGGTTAATATGAGCTTAATTTGACCATCTAGAACAATTGGACTCAAACTGACCCTTGACCCAAAACTGAGATGCGAGATATGTCAGTGGTTCGTAATGGCCAAGTTAAATTGAACATGGAGCTATGAATTGAATTAACGTAGTGTACTTTAAGCTATCTTATCCTAGTGGCCATATCATCAAAATTTGAACCCAAGTCGATGAATGAAATAAACACCCCTCATAAACTAAATCTGCCCCATAGTATTTTAGATTCTGAAGTAGACGTTGGAACGTACAATAACCTTGAGATGATGTTGCGATCTTCTTGAGAAGGTCCAGTCTTGCCCTCTCCTAAACAAATGCAATTCAGACAAGTTCCTTTCTGGCCCGGAGTCCTTTAATATTTGTCTATAATTTTTAAGTCAGTAATTATGAAAACCTGGTTAAATATTAAATTACAACAGTGAAATGGTTGTAACACAATGGTAGTTGTAATCGTCGTGACGCGTCGGTGGGTGTATAAACAAATTAGATGCATGAATAAGGTTGGAGAGAATATTTCAATGTATTGTCTATTATTTAGGTTCGTGTTATATTATACATCTTTCCAAAAATAATACTTGCAATAGTTTTGTACACTTTAGCATCAACAACAGATGCGAAACATTCGCAACTCCAAGGTGTGGATTAGTTTTAAACACAAATTTGGACCCTGTTTTAACCGTAAGGCTAACTCAGAGTCGTACGGCGAGTCCTGATACGAAGTCTTGTCGGATTGTGCTGTCTGAATCGACTCTAATGCAGTATTTATAGGTGTAATGGTGTTTAGAACTGCATTATTTGATACTCACGAACTCGTGAAAAAACAGTATCTTGACTGAACGGGTGTGATTCGTGGTTAAATAAAATAATAAGTATACATGTTGCACAAAATTGTATTATCTAATATTGCCTATAACACATATTTTTGTAACTTAATAGAAACTAGTCGAATTCTTGTTCAAGATGACAGTACCATATGTATTTCCTTGTTATGCCTGACACTGACTGGTCATATCCTTGTTTCCATTTCAGACGAAAATATTTGATCGATTGACATGTGGGAGGAGTTAATCATTGGGTCGCAGATGTATGAGGCAGCGACAACGCACGACCGCTGATATTTGTTATTAGATATGGAGCGCCATGTCATCTGGCTACTTTCAAAATAAAGAAGAATTCGTTTTAAAAATGGGGTCTCATCTAACCTGGAAAGAACTGGAGGACATCGAAAAAGATACACTGCTAAAAGAGGAGCAGATCCTCCGGGACAGACGTGTCGACTTTGGCATTCTACCAACATACTATACTTCCATCAAGAACCTATTTGGCTATGTATTATACAAATTAGAGGAAGTCGTCGAGAGCATCAACGTTTTTAAAGAGGTTTTGGAAAAAGACTCAGACAATCTAAACGCAATAAGCAATCTTGTAAAAATATATACAGAGCTAGGCATGTCAACATCTGCTAAAAATTACAGTAAACAATTGGACGAGCTAATTGAACAACGGGAGACGCTGATGATTGCGCGAGCACTTTGTGATAGGGCACATGCAATACGTCATTTTCAGCAGGATTGCCGTGAATTCACGTATATGCCATACTTATGCCAAGCGGTAGAAATTGGCGCAAAAATCAAAACGCCTGAAAGAGGTGAATGGTTGTTCGATTATGGTCTAGCATTGTTTCGCAAAGATTTCCAATTACTGCTCGCTCGTGCTAGCTCAGAAGAAAAAGAGCCAAATTTTATGAAGGCAATTCATAGTTTCTATGACGTCATACTTATGAAAGGTGCCTCGATTGTTTATAAAGCCTTGTCGTGGGTGTTTATGGGAATTTTGCTCAGACATGATGATACTCGTTTGTTACAACAGTGTTTCCCCATGCATCCAGAAATACACGATTTAACATCGATTGATTGTATTGAAAGGGGCCTTGCATTATCGCCAGAAAACGAAATAGTTACCAGGAGGGTTGCTTCGGAGTTCTCTCGCGTTGGACGACACATAGAAGCTAAAGAACTATTTCATATATCGCTCTCCAAAGAAAAATCATGGTTTGCTTACCGTCACCAGGGATTGATGTATTTAAGGATGTATGAGGCTACAAGGGAAGAAGAGTTGTTGTATAACGCAGAGACAAGTTTCAAGGAAGCAATAAAGTTAAAAGACGTTCATGCTGATCATTCGGACTTGGGATACGTGTATTTTTTACGGGGACAATTACAGGAAGCTCTGAATAGATTCCGTCGTGCTAAGAACAACAGACATAACGACAATTTTGACACTACAGAAACACATCGACGCTGGGCTGAGTGTCTTACAGCATTTGGGGAACATGAAAGTGCTACGCAACACCTACAACTAGCCGACGATATTAGAAACCACCTAAAGAATATGATAGAGAACATAGAAAAACGCGGTCTAAAACATGGCACGAATTGCCATGGTGACGAATGCCAACGTTACCATTCTGAATACTGTCGCGATGATAGAAAGGGGTTTATTAATATCATAAGTGCATTAGATATGCCGTATAAAACAAGATTTCTTATCGATCAAGATAACACGAAGAGACCATTTCGGTATGATTTCTTTCTTAGCTTTTGTCATATAGATCATAAATGGGCCATTGCTTTTCTTAAAAAACTTGAAAACGACTTAAATTTGATTGGATGTTTAAGGCAAAGAGACTATCAATTGGGAGTTTCAATAATGGATAATATAGTAAATGCAATTACTGACAGTCTTAAGACAATCATCATTATGTCTCCAAATTCATTGGAAGATCCTTTGTGCAACTATGAAATCCAACAGGCTTTATTAGAAAACAGAACACGAGAATGCATTATACCTCTAATGCTTCGGCCGTGTGAAACTCCTAGAACACTCCGCGCGTTCTGTGGAATCAAATGTGAAAGTGGGCAGATATGTGAACACGATTGGATAAGACTAGCTAATTTAAAGAACTGAAACACGGGACCGGGAATATTATACGATATATGAAGTTATATATCAGGAAACTGACAAGTTTGAAAGATCTTGATATTGGGAGTTAGTAAACAATGGTTTGATCGGAGCTGCTATTAGGCACGGATCCAGAACGGTTGGATCGAAGGTGACTTAAAGCCTGTTTTGGTTTAGAAAAGACAAAAAAAAACCCTCTTTTTTGCCTATTGGGGTTTAAAGTTAAACAAGCAGGGTAATTCTTATTTCTTGGTTTTGTAATATTTATTTCATAATTATTTTTGTGGATGTTTTTATTAGAGGGGAGTCCAGGGTTTAATCGGATGCAATGGCAAACACACATGTTTAAGAGCCGTCCTTAATTTGGGCATCGTTCCTAACAGGACCGCCTTCCCTCGCAAGTACAAAATAAACACCAATCAATATCAGTAAAACACGTGCTTACAAATTATTTTCCAAAAGACGTCAGTCTTCAAAAAATGTGTAAAATAGGGAAAAGGGTTTTTTCTTTTATTTTTGCTTTTCATATTCAAACTGTATACTTTTCATTTGGCTAGACTACGCTGTATACTAGGTACTTGTACAGGCGAAAAAAATCCATATAAAGCACGGCATTTACCCTCCCTATCGGGCTCGTTGCCCTGCTGTTGTGGAAATTCTGGCGCCGCCACTGACCATTACTGTCACAGCCACACTGATTGATTCAATGACCGACTTTTCTTTTCATTTTTTACCACAACTGCTTACTATGCTGATTTGGGGCCCAGCTGGTCTGAGTCCTCCCTTTGGGATTAAAACCAATACTAAGGTGTATTTCGTAGTACGTTTAAGTATTTATCTATATATTGTGTGTGAACAAAAATAAAAGCAAATAACATTTTCACACTAGACCTATTGTTTATTGTTGTTGACTATTTGTACGGCTTGTCGTTTTACCTTCATATTTCAGTATTAGGTCTCATCCAGCGAACAGTTAAATTACAACTGTTCCCTGCTCTCATCATGCTGACTAGCCTAGTTCCAGTATATCCTGTATTCAATTTCACTGCCTTTCTGGATTTGACTCCTCCATCTTGTTGGTGGGCATATATGTTGTCTTGGTGTAATAACGTTAAATTAAAAAGTTAGTTTTAAATCCCATTGGCTTTAGTAATCAATTATAGGAAAATTAATAACAAAAAAGTAATATCCGTTAAATATATTAAAAATAGGCATATTTGTAACAAAATAAAAATAAATAAACAATAGGCCTATAAAATATGATTTTTAATTTGATTGTTATCGATAACGTTATCTACACTGTTATCTACACCGCTATTGAATCTGGTCTGTGTCACTGCCTATTAGACATCAGTAGCGATTAACAGGATTAGGATCCCCAACATTTTTTTATGGTCTTAACGAGAGCCGACTAATAAAAGTGAATGCGCAGTGGTTATATATATATGTACTTTCAGGGGAAAAGGACCTGATCAAGGGGTTTTTTGTGGAATTAAGCCCCCTTCCCTTCAAATCACAATCCTGGATCCCTTGGACATTGTTATTTATCTCTAAGGAATAAGAAAGGAACATACAGTATTTCCACTCCTTTTCCGTAATGTTTTATACCATACACTTAAAAATGTATATAATTACATTTGATCCATAAAATTGCTTTTATACGATTTCTACAAAATAAAAGTGAACCGGATGAAACCCCTACAAATGAGGAAAAAATATTATAGCAAAATTAACAATTCGGATGCAAAACAATACAAACTGTAAATTTGCATAGATCGGATATTCGTCACATTTTATGTACCAGGTTTTACCAATCTATATTTTTAATAAAACGTTGTGAAGAACTGAGACGTTTATGTAAAACAGTGTTTTATTAGAGAAAAACCATTGAATATTGTGCATGTTTCCTGTCGATCGTTGAGCCGCGGCGAATTGCTTTGATTTAAAAATCAGTGACATTTTACTTACTGCAACTCAACGATCGACCAAAAAACAGGCATTACATCTGTATACACATTTACAAACTTCTCATTTAAAACCTACTATTTTACAAAACCATTCAGTCAATAATATCTTTAAATATGCCTAATAGTACGTAATTATCCGATAGTCTGTCAATGATATTTTTTGTTTTGCGCATTTTAACTACCAAAAGAACAAAATATACACAAAAATAAGTGTTTTGGAAGCCTTACTTGAACAGTTTTCACAAACCTTCTCATTTACAAACGTTCTCATTTGCAAACACGAAACCGAGGTGTGTCCAAATGAGAAGATCGACTGTACAGTATTCAATTGTATCGTAACCGTGACATAAAAGAGACGCAACGCAAAATAAACGGCTTTAAATCATTGGATTGTATTAAAAGAGGTCTTAGGATGGCGCCATGTATTCCTATCGTCAAACCTCTTGATGCAACAGAATTCACATTGGTCGGGTCGGACCACTATACGACCAAGAGCTTTTTCAGAAATCACTTAATTTGGTATTCCAACCGCTACCTTGGTCGCTCTAGGCCTACATTCGGAGTGTTGCCTTTTGAAAGGCTTACTTCACAATGTAGAGACTGTATTTTGCAGACATTTAAAATCACGTAGACCATTCAGATTTTGGTTACACGGCCATAGCAAGCCAGCAGCGGCGGACGAGGCTGTCTGAAATTTTCTAGTTTTTTCCTGAAATATATAGTTTCGTCGCTGAGCTAACAAAACAATGTATCTCAAAAAAGTAACATTTTCAGGGGAGCCAAAAACTGCACAGATAGTGTATTCTTTTATTAATGGCACCCCGATTTTTCAAAATTAATTTTGTTTCGTAGTTTTATAATAGTAAGTTGCAATTTTGCAATTAATAATTGTTTGCCTGTTTATCTAGAGTTACAAGGTTTTTCAACTAATATTAAATGAGATACGAGGTTTTGTAAGTTAACACATTATGGCTGTTATAGTTAATTCGATCACCTGTTGTTCTATCACAATAGGCAGGCAGATAGATATTCAAAATAATACACATTCCAACGTACTGTAACTTTATTATTTGAACAATGTATACATGATATTTTAAAAGAAGCATAGTTTTAGTATCAGGATTAAAGGAATGATGTTGTTCGACAGCTTAAATTTTCCATATCGTGTAAACATAGTATAGGTTTTAAAACATGAAGCAAAAATTGGTAATTTTCATCAGTTCAAATGTTATTGTACGTAGAAATGTGGTAGAGTACTTAAAAATCCTAGTATAATTGACATTGTAACACCGTTTTAACAGAATTTGTACTTTGTAAATTTCACTTTAGCTAATCTGCAGTTCTCCCAACTAATTTTCAATTTTTAGTAAGGAGCATTTCAGATTATTAAATACAGTGTTTAAGTTGATCATAGAATGCATGGTAATCAGCTGGCATAACAAACTTCAACTGCTGCAAATGCTGGTACTTGCTGGGAGTTATCGTTGTACGTTTACTGTAAAGTGCTGGTGGCGAGTCCTCGATAGCCCGTGGATAATTTTGTCTCGCTCGACGTGGGCGGGGAATTTCCGTCCACTCATCAGAGAAGTGAAGTTTATACTGGACAGCGGAACCTGTATACCTAATACACTTCAGATCAGTTACTGTGGGATTCCCTACCTTGCAACCTGGTCGTATTGATGTTAGTGTGCCAACTTTGGTGAAGTCTTTGAAGAAGTTGAAGTTGAGATACTTCAAATTGTATAGAGTCGGATTAGAACGAACCTGTCTCATTATCTCTATAGTCGGCTGGGCAGTAGATTAAAGCATTTTTTAGTTTGCTCTCTATTGTACCATGTACGATATCGACCTCCATCTGTGTGTGACCTCTTACCAAAAACTTCTGTATAACTGTTTTTCCCTTCACTCTTGTGAATTAGTTAAGTGCATTAGCTAAGATTACATTTCGATTCTGATATGTGCACCCATCACTGTACAGAATAAATGTGTCATACTCCAAATTATGGGACAAGTAGTCGATTATACAAGAAGCAAATTCGCTTGCAGTAAGGCGGCCTTCTCCCTCATGCCAGACGTAGCATGTGGTATTGAGACTCACCAAATCGTATAATGTTAAATTATGTACACAAAGCTTTGTCTAGTAATATAATGCAGAAGCTTTCAATCGCGGTGACAGAAGTACAGCCTGGAGCTCCATTGTGAGGACTAGAGTTTTCTTTGTGCCTTCCTGGTCAAGTGCATCTCGTTTGTCTGCTTCCTTTTTGTGTCTGGCTACCTCGACGCTAGTTCGGTGTTGCTCCCACTCTTGGTCTGGGATGTTGGCAGCTTCGTGTGACAGGTGTCACACTGGTCCTTTTTGAGCCTGAAGAGAGACAAGTTCATTTTATTGAACTCTTCATAAAGTATTGTTTAGACAGTGATGTTTGTCCCTCGGTCTTGCATTTCTCTTTATATAGTCTATACAACATTGACATGTTAACAATTATAAGCTCAAGATATAACTTTGACGAGGACGCTCGACAATAATGGGAAGGCAGCTTAGCCAACTTTGCTACAAACTCATTCCGAAGGAAGTCTTGATCTTGATTGCTTCTAGCATAGTATAACGATTGCCGAGATGACGTTTCTAGCTGTTTGTGGTTTACGCAGTTGGCACATTCGACCACTCTCCAGTGCCAGTTGTAGCCAAGAACATCTTTTTGCAAACAGGTTTACGTACACCATCTTTCCTAAGATGGTATAATAATGTATCCTTGCGTCTGGAATCTGCATTTCCTGTTGTCTTCTGCTTCACTGGTTTTGAATCTATTAGTCCCCGTACCAACACCTTTTTTCTTTTCCAATCCAAGATGTCCCAAATGCCATCAAAGATATTCTTTCTGTCTGCTTCTGTAAAATCGACAGTGCCGTTTATCCGTCCGCTTACATGTTGGTTTCAAAGAATGTGCTTTTCTTACGATACCCTTAGATCCTTTGTGTTCCTTCTTCTTTTCTCTTAAATTCTGCTGTATATTTCGTTTCCATGCCAGTGGATTTGCATGCCCTCTCTTTACTCTTTTTTAACTGGTAAATCACTCGGTTCTGCCTCGTTGTCTATCATCATTTGGAGGAGATTCATCAAGGTCATCATCAACATCGGACGGTTCATAAATTGGATCACCTGTTTCATCGTCTAAAAATTAAGTCATCAATGTTCTCATCTGTATTCCTTGATACATCTGAAATTAAAATATCTTCCATTAAATACCGCAATTGTACATGTCAAACACAAAATAAATATTGGAAATATTTTAATTAGATTATAATAACATAATGTTTTACAAATTCAGACAATTAGTCAATTTTCCAGTATCACACACATTTTATAAAGACTTGCCTTGATATCCTGATGGTCCTTCCACAGCTTCTATAGCAACATGATCGATGGATTCATCTTTCATGGACTCAAAATGGTCTACTGCATTGTCTGTATCAATATTCTGGAAAACATCTAATAAAACAATAAAACGGCAGTTTGTATTATATTCAATTATATGGATAATATATTGATTTATGTGAGATTTCAAATCACTTGATAAATGTTTTCTTATTACCTATTTCTGCTACTTCAACCATCATGTCCAGTATTGCCTTTTGGACAGCTTCCGACAATTGATGTCCATTGGTCATGACTTCTAACTGATGATTTACTGCAATAGTTCCGTTATAATTTCTTATGGGTTGAGCATTTCTATTTGGCAATTGACTCGCAGTTGCTAAGCTGCAGGATTTTCCATCCTCGACTTTGCTTGTATATCTTCGCTTGAAGAAACTGTTATGCAAATAAAGACGTTTTATAGCAAACCGGCGGTAACAAAAAATTAAAGTAGTACATGAAAACAAGACTACAAATCCAACTCAAAGGTCAGGGTCAAGGTTACATGTTCAAAATGAAGGTTCCCACAGCAAGGTCATGATTAAGGAACGCCCATGCCAATTATCAAATCCCTACTATAGCTGGCGACAGTTAGAGTTGATAACAGACAGACCGACAGAAAGGATGGAAACAAGAGGAATAACAAGATGGGCTTGTGAAACACTACATCCCCGGTGGTACCGAAATTTAGCACATAAAAACTAGACTGTAATTTGAGGTCAAAGGTCAAGATCACATTATCTAAATATAAGGGCCCACAGAAAGGTTCTTAGCATGAGGAACAAAAACTGCCGATTATTGAAGCCCTACCTCTGAGAATGCATTAGCTAGGCCTATGGCGAATATTAAAGTTGACAAAAGACAGACAGGCAAACAAAAAAAAAACAAAAACAGACAAACAGGGTAAAACCGGGGGGGGGGGGGGGGAATAAAAGCTTAAAATGATAGGGATATAGCCCGACTTAAAGCACCTAGGAAAGCGCGAAAGTCTTGACCTTTGCATGAGGTAAGCCTACTCTATGCCTAGCGTATGCCTAGGTCCCATGCATAGGCTAAGGCCTGGCCTAAAAACTTGTTTTGAATGCATTCAATTAAGTTTTGCTCCTTGATTAAGTTAAACATACCTGGAATTAATAATCCTTAACTGAATAAAAAATCATCAAGCTAAAAGTCAGAGGTAATTAACTTTTGTATCGTTGCTGGCCTAGATCCTGGAATCTGACAGTTTTGACGACCAATTAGTAACCTTAGCAACCTTTGAAATAGGGAATTACAAACCATCTGTACTGCGAGGTGAGTTACGAGGTTTTGCAAGTAAAAATTCATAACTCACTAAAGGCAAAACCCACCTAACTCAATTTGCGAGGTTTAACAGTACACAAGTTTAGAAGTCTTGAGCTTATTGAGATAGAAGAAAAAGGTTATTAAGGTGCTGAATGTTAATGCTTAACATTTGAGTTGTCAGTACAACCAGTGATCCTTAAATACAAAAATAGTATATATCTATATATAGATAAAATATATAGTAGTACAGTAGAGAAAATCCGACTAAGATCGGGAAAATCAAATAACCACTAAGACTAAGACCTCATCAGCCAACAAAAACGAAAGACGGCGATTAATGCAAAACTTAATAAATATGTTAAACGTAACAGTAGAGAAAATCCGACTAAGATCGTAAAAATCAATCAAACAGCCACTAGGATTAAGCCCTCATTGATTTTTCCGTTTTGGCTGTACGGTTACCATTGCTGGTTTAGCCATATAGCATACTGACGAAGGGTCTGCAGATGAGGGCTTAATCCTAGTGGCTATTTGATTGATTTTTTCCGATCTTGGTCGGAATTTCTCTACTGTTACGTTTAACGTTTTAAAGTATATCATTATCTTATGTTATTATAAAATTCAATCAGTCAATCAATCAATCAATCGATTGATGTTCCTCCGATTTTCCGTGATTCATAATATGGTATTTCACACAATCGATCGGTCGGCCGGTTGGTCGGTCGTTCGGTCGGTCAATCAATCAGTTAGTCGGTCGGTCGGTCAGTCAATTGGTCGGTCGGTCGGTCAGTCGGTTGGTTGGTCAGTCAGTCAGTTGGTCGGTCGGTCGGTCAGTCGGCCGGTTGGTCAGTCAGTCAGTTGGTCGTTCGGTCGTTCAGTCGGCCGGTTAGTCGGTCGGACGGTCGGTCAGTCAGTCAGTCAGTCAGTCAATCAGTCAGCCAGTCAATCAATTCAAACCAACCAATCAATCAATTAAAATCAGACAAGCAATCAATCAAACCATGGAGGCAATCACCAGAGACTACCAGACCCCAATACAATAAAAAAAAAAAAAACTAATCTCACCACCGGAGAGTATTTACCTACATGAAATAACGATATATACATTTTAAAGCTTCAATTCCTTGG
>JAOTQE010123671.1:0-12490 GCA_025631205.1 Nesometra sesokonis
CCAAACGTTTGCCTTAACAAACGGAAAAAACTCAGAGATTGACATTATAGATCTCACAGTGGAGGAGGAAGATGAGTTTGTAAACAAGGCTAATTAAACAAATGGAAAAGAACGTGAAAAAACATTATATTAATACTCTGAATTGTAAAAAGAGCTCACCCCTGGAAAAAAAAATGCATTACTACTTCACTGATTAATCAGATAAGTGCTTCTTGAACTCGCCTTCGGAGCTAACTATACATAAACCTTCAAGCTATTTTTACAGGTTGGCGTGAATCAGTCTTCACTGTTAAAATAAAACAGTGCAATTGGGATTTTGATCTCTGTCAAGCCAGTCACATTTTTGCAATTTCAGTGACAAAATACTTGGTGTACTTGTATCACAAAAAAATGTTTCCTTATTGATGAGATGAGTGCTCCTTGAGATCATCATCAGAGCTAACAATGCAGTACTTATGAGTGTTCTCTGTTTGACTTCAATTCTTACCATTAAAATGAAAATAGCAATTGGGATTTTGATCACCGTCAAGCTGGTCACATTCTTGCAATTTAAGCAACAAAATTTGATTAATCAAATGAGTGCTCCTCAAGCTCATCATCAGAGCTAACAATACAGTACTTAAGAATGTTCACAGTTTGACTTCAATTCTTACCATTAAAATGAAAATAGCAATTGGGATTTTGATCTCTGTCAAGCTGGTCACGTTCTTACAATTTAAGTGACAAATTGAATAATACTTGCTGTATCACAAAAGTTTAATGTGCTTCATGTTATTTATCGTCATTTAAATTTCCTTTGGGAACCTCATTATATATTCATGTCACTGGGTGACAGTTAATGTTAAAAAACATGTCAAATGTTGCACAATCAGGTAGGTGGGAGCCTAAGAAAAGGTTGTTAAATTCAGCAGCGCAGAATAAGAAAATAAGTTAATTTTATAATTATTGTTGTTGTGTTGTTACAAACTGAGTTTGCGTTAGGAGTAAGGTGTAAATTTTGCCCAACCTGACATGAAAAATGTACTGAATACTCAGTACATTTGAGAGCACTTGTGAAAATATCTTTGCAAGTTGTTCTCGGGTGCATGTTATTTGTAACATCTCGACAACAATAATTATTTACATCACAGTACCTGCTGCTTTATTGGGCTCAAATATAACCCAGGCCTTAAGAGCAAGCTCAGTGGTCTATAGGTATAATATCAGGCTAGTGATCTGGAGATCGTGGGTTCGTGTCCCACCCGAGAACAACTTGCGAGGATTTTTTTTTTATTTTTATTTATTTTTTTTTTTATTTTGTGTCACATCCAACAGCAAGTTTACTCGCCACTTACAGGATGAGATATACGCCATGCTTACTATACCAAGTCTCACCATGAGGCTTGGGGAGTGGCATTGTTATGTCGTGGGAATCAACGTAGCGTTTAGCCAGGTTTGAACCCAGGACCTTGGGATTGGAAGGCAAGCATGCTAACCACCAAGCTACAGCGCCACTGTTTCACAAGTATTCTCAAACGTACTCCGTATTTAGTATATTTTCCATGTCGGGTTGGGTGAAACTTGCACTTTGCTAAGTTGATTTTAATTGTAATTTTAATGGTTGTGGTTGTAATTTTTGTTGTTCAGGCAACTGTCTTAATATATCGTATAATGGTGTAGCAATTATAAATAAATATTTGTTAATTTTATTTTTCAGATTTCTCCTTGAATCTAGAACTACCAACAATGAGATGCTGCATCGTAAACTCTATGGAGAAAGGTTAATATATTTAAATTCTCAATATTAGTTTTTTTTTCATAAAAGATGTATTTTATCCCAAATATGACCAAAATTTTTCAATTTTTATGAATCTAAAAATTAACTTGCTATTTTTGAAGTTCAATGCATAAGAATTAGTTTATTTGAAAATATTTACCACAAATTTTACACAGGATAAAGAAAGTAATTACAGATAGGCTGGCAGCCAGTGTAGGATTTTCTTAACTTTAGAGCATTATTTGGTGAAAAAAATATATGAATACAGTTTTTAAATACATTACCTTCTATCAGGGCTAGAATTTAACCAAGGCACCATGGCCATTTGGCTCCGGTGCCCTCTCATTTCATCTCTATGCCTTAAAAGTTTGACCATCAGTAAGGCCAATTTGGCCTTTGTGGCCCTTATTTTCAGTAATACATAAGGATACATTTTGTACAAAATGGCCTCTTGTGCCCTGTTGTACCCCTTAAAATCAAGCCAAAGCCTTGTCCTTACACAGCTGAAATCCAAGGATGTTCTATGCTCAAAGATAAACTACTTCGTGTACTTCAAAATCTGGTCATATAAATATTTAAAATTGTTTTTTTTTAATGATTTTTTGCTCAGTTTGGCGTACAATACATCTTTAATCAGTTCACATCAATATAAAGCTCATAGCTTACAGTACTTGGTTGTATGGAACACTACCGGCAACCACCAGAGAACCACTGAAGACTACCATAGACTCAGGTTTCACCACCGGATATTATTTACCTACATTAAATTGCTTAAGAATAATGATACATTTTAAATCTTAAACTTTTTGAGAGATTGTTGTATGCCCTAGAATATTGGATTACTTGATTGGCATCTAATACTTGACATAGTCACAATGGAGATACATCCAAGTGGCATACAATCTGATGTTTATGTAGGATTTCAACAATTTCTCAAAAGAATTTAAGCTTTAAAATGTATATTTTATTATTTTCAAGCAATTTCACATAGGGAAATATTCTCCGGTGGTGAGATTTGTTTTATCTTGGGCTCTGGCGGTCTCCAGTGGTTGCCAGTGTAGCCAGTATTGTTTAATAACACCACTACACCACCTGCTTTCACTTGTTGCATTGTCTTTCCATTCTGTGTGCCGATATTGTATCATATATGAATCAGCACTATTTGAAGGAGCACTCTAATTTAGTAAGCATACCTTTAATGCCCTTAAACTGCAACAGTATCCTAAATTGTACTATTCTAATTGTTCATATTTTCCACTGCCAATGCTACACTTAAGACCAATGATTTTTCACCTTCTCCCAACTGATTTAACACCTGCCGCCTTTAACGCTTTTTATGTGAGCCTCGCACATCACATCAAATTTTTAAACTCTCTTCCTTATTGTATTATTCTTCTTTCAGCTCTTGTTAGGGATGTTGAACATTAGAACAATCTATCATTGCCAGGTTTCAATTGACATGTGAGCAATTTTGTACACCTAAAAGAGTTTATTGCCAATAAACATGGAATAACCTTTTTCAAAACTTACATTGTATTTATCTTGTATTCTTGAAACTGACTATAGTCGTAGTTCGAACTAAATCTTAAAAAGTGACGTCATTTCATATTCTTAAAAACAAACTACAACTAGAACTTCAACTAAACCAAGCGAACCTCGACTAAATCACGGCCCTGGAAGGCCGATTTTTCGAGCCTTACAGAGTGTAGACTAAATCGCCGACTAAATCAACTTTGAACAATATTTTAATTTATTAATAAAGAATTTATTTTTGAAATCAATTTTAAAACTGTAACTTGTTATATCTAAAATCATTTAGCGAGGTCGATAATTATATACAGTCTCTTAAATATGATTAAAATCATGGTTTTGGCAACCTTACAAAAATCACAAAATATGTTTAAGTCTGACTTTGTTTCATAGAAGTACAAACTTCAACTAGATAGGAATTTGAAGTCGAAGTTGCAACTAGAACTACTTTAAGCCTAGTTCGAACTACGACTATAGACCGTTTTAAGACTACGGGCATTAGACCTCTGGGTGCCCTTTATGGCAAAAAACTGCATTCAAACTCATTACCTTCAGTTCCTTAAGACAGCATTAACCCTCTTGCCATTCTTGTTGTAGTGGTAGTTAATGGAAGTTATGAACCCAATCCATATGATCAGAGTGAATCAGTGAGTGGTCAAACTTGTTTATGGGGAGGTGAATCAACAATGCATCATCATATTGTTTCATGATTTTTACTACATTGGGTAAATAACATAGGGTGCGTTCGAGCAAAAATTTATCCGTGCGGTTAAACAGTTAATTCACCGGTACATAATTTCTATAGCCGCTCGGACACGCGCCTAATTACCTTACCATCTGGATTATCCGCGACAATTTTGACCATCAATTTGCTGGGTAGAATACAGTGTATACAACGACCTTCGAGCTGTAGGTGGCAATAAATCAAACTTAAATCGATTTCCAAATGTTTCGGCCACAGTCCAGCCTCCGTGCTATCGTCAATTTCGACTGTTCAGGCATGGCAGCAGCTAGAGCACAGCTAGTGCACATTGACGCCGTGCTCTTCTTCGCCTCCTCATGTTCACGCCGAAAGCATAGGTGGATTGGACAGTAAACCCATCCACATAACATCACATCACTGCAGTCATAATGCTGGCGAAAAGCATAGAAACGTATTCCATTTGGATAATAACCAAGTAGTAGACTACGTGAGAAATATATTTCAATTGAAACAGTAAATTTTGGTTGAGTAAAAAGCGTGCATGAAAGTAAACATGGAATAAGTTTATGGGATAGCTATTGCGTATTTTCACATTGAATTTACTTCCTGAATAGTTTTGTTACACATTATTTGACATAAGCTAAAATTTACTTGAACGCTCGACCACCCAGTGAGCGCTAAGCGCGATTAACCTGTGAATTCACCGGAATACCCATAGAGGTCACATATACATTCAAATGATTATCAGCATCAAAATTGGACACCAAAATTTTAAGTTGTATGAGTGTTGCTTGTGGGATTTAGATCAGGTATGTTCATTGTCTGTCCAAATCACATCAAATCTGACAAGTTGGCACTTTACTCCCTCAAGACCCTAATCGTGATCCATAACATGTAAAATATTTAGGCCTATAATAACATACCATGAGAAACAATGTGCAGGATAAAATATGTATCCTTTAGGGGATATGCTTAAGTATATTGTGTGACAGACATGTGGAGATTTGAATTGAAAGTAGAACAAAGTATGAGCTTTAGAAAGACTTGCCTTGCTCTTGTACTTTGTAAATTATTTCACTCTATCCATTGGTGTATTCGTGAATTGGTGATTCATTATGATATGGGTTTTTAACTATTTTACAGTTGAACTTCCCGTAAGCGGATACCTTCGGGTCCGGGAAAAGTGTCCGCTTATGGGAGGTGTCTGCTTACGAGAATTTCGATAGAGGGCCAAAGTTGTAAAATTATGTATACAGTACGTCATTATGTATCACATTTCACGGCCTTCTCATCACAAATGGCCTCTCAAGTTTCTACACACCGGATTTTATATTTTATTAAATATTGTTTATCATTTTTAAGATTGGTTTAGTAATATGATTCTCAGTCATTACAGCATAAGGACGATTTTGTACAGAAATTTCTATTCGTTGTAGAGAAAATTCACAAAATTTTCTCTGATGTCCGCTTATGGGAGGTAAATTAGCATACAAAAAATCTAATACAAAAAATTTAAGAATTAAGTGTCTGCGTCTGCTTATGGGAAGTGTCCGCTTACGAAAGGTACCAAATGCACTGATTAGATAGGAAGAATAAACGGGTCTTTGAATTAGTGTCCGTTGTGGGAGGTGTCCGCTTATGGGAGATTTCCGCACAGGGAGGTTCAACTGTATAAGCCACTATCGCACTGGACTTTTTTCGGTAATACTAACCAACACGCTGGCTAGTTTTCCCATAACTAGTCCAGTGCGAACAGCACAGGAAATTTACCTAACCATGGAAAAAAGGAAACTTTTAACCCATGCCTCATGGTTAGTTTAGCCGAGTCCCGCCTGCCCAGGAAAACTGACCAGGTTAGTTTTACCAAGCAGGAAAGTCCAGTGCGAACTGCGCGACTAAGGTAAACTTCCCAGGTCATATTACAGAATGGCCTTCATTGGTCAATTGAGTACTCCAGTGAGTTGTGACCTTGAGTAACATGGTTTATTTTACAAATTTTGCCATAGCTTGTGGTAAAACTAACCATGGCAAATAATGCAAGTGCGAAAAATGGTAAAATTAAACCATTTTAATCGTTACCAATTGTCTTGATAAAATATCCCTTTTTAAATCCAGTGCGATTGCGGCTATGAAAGAAAAACCTATAACAAATTAATATTTATTTCTAATAAAGTTTCTGGTTGACCGAGCCAACCGAGTATGGCCAAGCGGTTAAGGCAGGGGAACTGTGAGCCATAGCAATAATAACAGAATGGGTTTGAGGCCCGATCGCACCATGGTTCTGGTGGTGGAACAAGTCTTCTCAGATAAGCACTATAAACCGTAGGCCCTGTGTACACATA
This sequence comes from Nesometra sesokonis, assembly GCA_025631205.1. Lineage (NCBI taxonomy): Eukaryota > Metazoa > Echinodermata > Crinoidea > Comatulida > Antedonidae > Nesometra > Nesometra sesokonis. The sequence continues at coordinate 6,332 of JAOTQE010123671.1, forward strand.
CGGCTCATGTTCACTATAAAAAATCCAGTACATGTTTCAAGATGAGTAGGGGGTTACCCCGGTGTACTGGTCCATACATCCCCTGCAGTGGACAGATTAATGAGCGCCTGTATCAGGAAGCAGGACATGACGTGACACCTAGGGGCGTAGAAGGTCATAGCAATGTGTAATATCTGGTCCACAGCGCCTTGAGACTCTACTGAGTACTGTGTAAGATTCTATATAAATCTAATTACATAACAAACAAATATACAGATAGAAGATCGAACACATGCTATTTCATGCGGAAGTCCATCTGAGTTACCAAAATGTACCATAATTAGGATGACACTTTCCAAGAACACTTATCGGGTGGCCTAAAAAAAAAACGTCACTAAGTTCAAACCTCTCTTACTCCCATATGCAATGAACTAGCTTCTTGAAAATCTGCACACATACACAGTTGGGTATAAATTGCGTATAAATTGGCAAAGTTCAATGGTCTTTGGTCGAACCATCTCGTCACAGTGAAAATTTTTAAAACGCATGTCGAAAATTGACGTACTGGAATGAAAGAAGGTTTAACTTCCTTTACTAATCACACCAAATGCTTGTTGTGTCCTTCATCCTGATCACAAACTGTGCAAAGTCTCTTTTTCCATGAAGAAATTTAGTGTCTAACCTCATCCAGAGATTTTCCCCCAGCCCCTGGCTATTTTTTACTTCAGTTCATCTATAAATTTTTGTTGAAACACAGAATTGTGCCCTGGGTAAAGACCTCTGCAGTCAGGGAGATATTTTGGCACTGTGCTATAAATGACACCTGCCATCTGGCGCTTCATTTTTTGACATCACATTTTATTTTTTCACTGTGACTAAAGTACCAAATGCAGAATATTACCATTTTCAGCATTTAAAGACAAAGACCTGATGGTCATATTGCCAAATTTTCAGCCTTGTACCTGTAAAAACACCAGAGCTAGTGAAGTTTGAAATAAGTGACATTTTTTTGGGCCACCCGATATATACAGTCAGCACAGCTTTCTTGCCAAAGTATGGCATTTGAGAGTTATTCCATCTGGAGGGGAAATTGGCCGTAGAGAGTATACAGTGTCATTTAAAAGATTTATAAATATAAGGCAAACATGGCATGTGCTCATTCTTGCGCTATTTACATTCTTTGACAATTTTTTATGCGAAATGTTGGTGTAGTGAATAGTTGATAAAGTGCCTCATTTTGTACCAAAATTTATCAAAAGTGGAGGGTGAATTAATATGTGAGGGTAGGCTTATAACTGCTTCTGTATGGTATATGTTAAAGGAGAGTAAACACATTGCAGGGTTTTCTTATGCTATACTTCCTCGTAATGTTTCACCTTGTTTTTACACTTATCACTTTTTAACATTTTGCATTGCTGTGTACTTTCTAATGCATTAATTCTATTGGTGTAGTCTGGCTAATGACACCGACTTGCACAGATCACGCTCTAGCCTAGGCTGTGGAGGTGGAGCAGCAAGTACTCCCCATATAAAGTGAGTGCCATTTTAACACACATTCTGTATATTAACCCGCTATCTTTACATGTTCTTTTTAATTTTTGTACACTCTGTTTTTTCTCAATTTATTTTTAAATAACAGAGCTATATGCAATGTACTATGGCAATGTTGAATGAAAGTTGTATTCTAAAATGTTGAGTATAAATAGAATTTTCTTAATTTTTTGTTTATTGTTTATAAATTAATAATTGAGGCTAGTCATGGAAAAACCACCAAGTTGCCGCACCGGAAGTTATTGAGAAATAAACAACAGGAAATATAAATAAATATAAATGAACTTGTTGTTTATTTTGTCCAATAACTTCAGTTATAGATGTCTGATTTTATAATTGGCCCCTCATTTTAAAGTTGTGAAAAGTGTAATATAATTTTAACAATAACTCAATTTTTCATTTTCCTACAACTTGGTAGTTTTGTTGAGACATTTCTCAATTGATTTCAAGAAGAAATGGGCATTTATTTGTAGTATATTGTTTATTGTGTTGTTTTAATGTGTTGTTGTGCCCTTCGGAAGAGTCATGTAGGTTCTCGGGTAGGTTAACCCTGCTGAAAGAAAAGGTTGTTTGCCCAATTCTGATGTAAAAATTTACAGAATAGAGCACATTTCAGAATACTTGATGAAAAGACCCATCATAGTCATTTATTAAAATGATTCAAGAAGTTTACTTAAGCCAGTCTCATTGGACTTTCTGCTTGGTAAAACTAACTTAAGCTATGTTCAGATTCACGGCTTAAGCGGAGTTTAGCGTAAGCAAGGTGCAAGTTAATCTGCGGCGTAACGACCAAAGTGTTCAAACACAAGGCGTAGCTAAAGTCATAGGCAATTTTAAAATTGCCGCCAGTGGGTTTTTTTATATGACAAGTGACCCGTAATTGATTGGCCAATGCAGACCAATTGCAAATTGTGATTGGTCAACGCGTAACACAAAGACAAAACCATTCAGGTGTACGAGGCGTAACTCCGTAGCTTACGCTAAACCGGGGTTTGCAGGAAGCACAAGCTACGCTCTGGATTAGGGACTTACGCTAATCGCCGGCTAGTTCAGACACAAATAATCGTACGCCGCGAACATTACGCTCCGCTTAATCGTTGAGTCTAAACATACCCTTAATGTATAACATCCAGTCTACAATGTCTTGAGCGTCTTCTTTATACATCCAACTAAAACTACAAAGACACCATCACATTGATTTTTTTTAAACCTACTGACTAGTATGAATTATTTTAGGGTGAAGAGCACAATGATATTTACCTGGCAGTTTTGAAGTATGAAAACTGACCAGGCTAGTTTATATCAGGTAGGAAAATCCTGTGTGAAAAGTTTCAACTCAGGTAAACTTCCCAAATCATATTAATGAATGGCTGTCATTGGTCTGTTTGGCAATTACCCATGAGTTGTGACCTTGGGTAACATGCAAAAATGGTTCATTTTATAGATGTTTCCATTGCTTATGGTATAAATAACACATCAAATAATTAAGTACAACAAGCAACGTTTACCTTTGGATTGTTACATAATGGTCTTGGTATATTCTGTGTTTTAAAACTAGTACATTTGTGACTTTTGTTTTCTCCACCTTTAGAAAAACCTCTCACCACGTCCTTCAAGAGTTGGCGCAGTGTGAGCTTGATGAGCACTTTGCTCAGATTCTACGTAAACTTAAACCTGGTGATAATTCTGAAGATCGCCGAAAACTAAGACAGAAAGTTCGTTCTAAATATGCATCAGTCCTTTCACAAATTCCAAGTAGTAAGTTTTGTTTGTTAATCTTTTTTTTATTTATATTTTGTGTCACATCCAACAGCAAGTTTACTCGCCACTTATAGGATGAGATCTACGCCATGCTTTCTAAACCATGTCTCTTTATAAGGCTTCCGGAGTGGCGGTGTGGAGACGTGGGAACCAACCTATCATTCAGCCACATTTGAATCCAGGATCTCGGGATTGGTAGGCAAGCATGCAAACCACCAAGCTATAGCGCCGCTCAATCTATATTTAATTTTATATAGTGTCAATGAATTAGCAGTTGGCACAGCGGTGGCTCACTCTGATCAGCTGTTTGTGTTCCTAGGCAAGAAACTTTATACACGTTGCCTCTCTCCACTCAAGAGTATAAATGTGTACCTGGGATGTACAAATACCATATGCGCTGATTACAGCTGCAAAATTATGGAATGAATTGTATTCCATAGGTGTTTGGACCAATGTCTGGGGTAATAATTGTGAAGCACTTAAAAGCCTTGGCAATAAGCGCTATATAAATGTCACATATTATTATTGCTATTATTATTATTATTATTATTATTATTATTATACAGTCGACCTTCTCATTTACAAACCTTCTATTTTATAAACACTACTTAGCCAATTACATAATTAAAACAATGGCTTATTATGTAATCATCCAATAATTTATCGATAATAATTATTTTGTTTTTTGGGTTTTTTTGGTCACCTAGTACATTCAATAATAATAATACATTGCAAAAGTCAATTGCCTTATTTTTCTAAACATTTTTATTTTAAAGCAAAGAAACCTGAACGCCCAGCAACAGGTATAATAATAAGTTACATTAATTTTATATATTTCCTTTTTATTGCCATTAACTGCTAAGAAGGCTTATATCTGTTATTCTCTAAATGCTACAATGTCTTGTAATTCAACTAACATAATCACAATGAAATTGTATATTTGTTTTCATAATATTTTGGTTAATTCTAGAATTTCGTACATTGATTTACTTCCTTTTCTCTTGATGGAAATTTCATGCCCATTGCTGCCATGGTTGACATACCATTATCGGAAGCAGTTGGCGTAGCGGTTGCGTTTTCAACTTCCGATCACAAGGTCGATTGTTTGAGGCTCACTCTTGCCGGCTGTTTGTGTTCCTAGGCAAGACACTTTATCCGCGTTGCCTCTCTCCACCCAGGAGTATAAGTTGGCACCTGGAAAGTACAAATGCCATATGCACTGATTACGGCTGCAACATTATGGAATGGACTGTATTTCATTTTTGTTTGTTCCAATGAATAGGGTAATAAGTGTGAAGCGCTTAGAAGCCTTGGCAATAAGCGCTATAAATGTCACATATTATTACTATTATCTGTCCACAAAATAAACTGGCATAGTATAATCAATTAAAAGTAAATTTCTTAACAATTAGACTTCTGACCTACTGTATCTTGATTATTATCTCAATTTGAACACACTTACGATGCAACTGACTTTGTCGTGATAACTCACAGGTGTAACACAATAAGCGACCATGTTAAACTCAACCTGCTGCAGTAATTCAGTTAGAATATTATTAATTTAGTATACTGAAAGATAATTACTGAAACTTAACATGTTGTGATATGAGCTTGTGTGTCAATGCAGTTACAAAAGAAAATTTAATGGCACTGGCATACTGCAGTAACTGCAGTAGATATAATAGTACTTGAATCAGATTACTGCAGTAACTGCTAACAAAGCTAAAGGTATGTCCTATATTCATACTGAACATAGAATAATGAGCTGTTCCGAGTCAAACATACTATGCCTTGAATGGTAAGTTGACCAGTTCCTTTCCACACCACCTGTTAAATCTTCTTGATACCAGGTATACCACCCTCATCCCTAAAGGCCCGGTCACACTGACAGGACTTTGCTAAAGCGTTCCGGGAGCGGTGAAAAAAATTCCTCATCGCTCGTAACCGTTCACCACCGTTTAACAGACGTTGGCCCCCGTTAGGGCAACGCCGTGTATGGTTGGCCACCGCTGATGGTCCCTCCTACCGCTCCGAAAGTGTTAAGCTGCACAAAATATTGCGAGTGTTGAGGAGCGGGCAATTTTCCACTCCAGCAAAGTTCACCACCGCTCCAACAATACCTAGTCAAAGATTGGCACCGCTAGAGGCAAGTTCGTGGAAGCTTGAGTTCGTTAGGCCAACGCAGAAATTTTGAACATTGGACCACCGCTGCCTTTGGCAGCTTTGCCCTGGTGGTGATTAAACATTGCACAAACTTTGGTGGAGAGTGGTTGTAAGCATTTTACGAGCGGACATATGCTAGAAGTGTGTTGGGCGGTAAAGTAGCGATCCATTGCGGTGATGAACTTTGGTTTGACGATGGTACCGCTTGCTACCATTAAACCAATGTTAAAGCAACGGCCGGCTTCAGCAGTGCACCGCTAAGGAAACACTCAGGTTTCTCGATTTGTTTTCCCATTTTGTGCGCAGTGACGAGCGTTGTCAAAATTTTTCCCCCTCACCTACCCTTCAAGGAATGCTCCAACAAAGTTCAGGCGGTGTGACCGGGCCTTAATTAAATTGAACCCATGTCATCAAAATCATAAGCCTACTCTAAAAAGGATACTAGGTTCTTCATAGTGCACACAAGCTGATTGTGTACAATTGAAGTGCTGTTTATAATCTAGGAAAAAAACACAAGCTGATATTTTGACTAATGATTACTGAGACCCAACCTTGAATGTTTTTGCCAAAATATCTCTGATTTAATACTGGAGCAACCATGCCAGTTTTTCTATCTTTGAATTCATTGCCGAGCAGCAAAAATTATTACCCATAAATCAAAATCTGATTCTAGTACACAAGCTTTGCAAGACCTTAGATGGATGA
>JAOTQE010123682.1:0-12490 GCA_025631205.1 Nesometra sesokonis
CTAATGAAACTCTACAATACAGCACTAGTATGTGGTTTCGAGACATGACCGAAGATCTAAAAGATACAATCCCCACTATTATAAAAAAATGTGTGATATTAAGTAGAATAAAAAAAACATTTTCCAATCTGGGTAGGTTAGGCATCTAGTAACCCAAAGATTACTTTTAGGCCTGATAATAAATTCTTTTTTTTAATTTTTTCTCAACATAATCAAAGGGATGCCAGTCAAGTTTGCAATAAAGATTGTAAATGACCCAAGGCACAATTGAAAAAATTCTGTGAAGATCTATGCTTGCATGTGACTGTGGGGCCTCTAGAATACATACGCTGTCCAGTGTATGTGTAGTGAGGCTTCATGCTACACTGATTTTACTCATAGGAAACTGTTAGATTCTACACACTGTTCTTAAAATGGTTATGCTTATTTTAATCAAAAATTACTGTGCGGTACATGAAAGCAAGGGCAAGGAGTTATTTTAGGAATCTGTAATTGAAAGTTAGTGGAACTTATTTAACACTTAAAGCCGACTAGACCTAGGCCTAGACTTACTTTTTTATAAAGTTACAAACTTGCTTTAATCAATAAATGGGCTAGCCTATTGATCATAAATATCTTTTTAATATGATAATGACTAAAAGGTAAGCTAGGCTAGGCAACTAGGCTAGGCCTACTTACAGGGTAGCAAGGCTTGGTCCTTGGAACTATACTCTAATACGGCCTAGGCTAGCACTCTAGGCCTAAAGGTTACTCAACTTACTTAGCGTATTTTTAAATTTTGATATCACCGTTCGCCTTCTCATCACTTTAGTAGTCATATGAATGAATTTAACATAGCCAATATTAGAGTTTCTGTTACTGATTGTGCTGAAAACATTTCGAATGATGGGCGCAGCCATCTTTGTTTTTTAACAAAAATTAAACAACGCCCTCTTGAGATCGGTATGTGTTTGTTGTTGCGAGGGACGCTTTTGTACGTGTGACAAAAATCAGGTTATGTGTTAAAAGCACATATTTCTAGTATGTTGAAAGCAAAAATTTTAGTTCTTGGCCCGTGTAAGGTAAATTGAATACATATTCTCCACATTTTAATATAATTAATTGTAAAAATTATATTCCAAATGTTGTCACTCGCTTCTGTTTACCTTTTGCTTCCATCTGGCAGCCTCTCTTCATGGTCTAGACCTATCTGTCCTGCAAATCTATCGAGTCGTTTCGCCCCATTAGTTTAGATTAGGCCTAGAGTAACTTTTCTTTTGTTGTTCCTTCAATTCATTAGAGTGCTAGGGCTTAGGACAGTTAAAATATCTGCTTCCTTGCGACGAAGGGTAAGGTCTACACGGAAATGTGAATTCTAGGCCTGGTCTATAATTTAGTTTTTCATATAGGCCTAGCCTAGGCCCAATTCCTAGACCTAGGCTAATATAGGCCTAGCCAAGTTTCCATGGCGTAAATTAATATTATTCACAAAATATATTTTGAATTTTGTTTACATCATTTATTCATAACGGCTTTTAATTTATTTACAGAGTGGTAAGTCCGTGCTGTCAAATTTTGTAGCCCAAGCAACAGATCTAGCAGGGTCAGAATATAGGCCAACACAGGGTGTTCGGTAAGTATTATTAAGACCCCATTAAAAACAATTTTTATTAGTTTATCACCCTACCAAAGCCTAAAAACTGATGAGAGCGGGAGGTTTTTTTTTAACCTACCCACTGATATATGACCTTCAGGTGGGCCTGATTGAAACTTGCGACGCCCATATGAACATAACAGCGCACACCAGCCTGCAACAAACACCAGTCGTTGTAGGTATCCATCATCGTAAGCCTAGTTTTATGTACACCGTAAACATTGTACATCATATATTTTTGAGTGAAATATATTAATTGAAATTAACTAATTACTTTGGCTTTGACGTTGCTTTACTTTTACTTTTCTCTCTCGCTTGTTTTACACCTGACCACATGTATCATTTTGTGCATTTTAAAAATACATTTTTTGCATCTTTGCATTTATAGTATTTTAGAATTTGAAAGTACAAGTCTCCAACAAGATGGACGATCTTCAACACTAGATGTTGAATTATGGGATTGCAGCGGGGATACAAAGTAAGATTTATAGATTTGTTTTCTCATTATCACTGGAAGTAGCCTGTCTCACAGTCACTATGGTGCTAATCACTTTTATTGTATTATTGTGACTACTGGCGTTCCATACTTGATTTCATTGAATGTCAACATAAGGTGTTAAAGCACTTCATATGTGAGGATTGGCACCTTAAATTTGAGGTGTCATTTTGCAGTATTTATGACAAATTTTGAAAATCACTTGACAACCTTACATGTTACTCAAACTTTAGCACTCTGAGTGCAAGATTATCACTGCATGAGAACCAAAAACTGAGCTTATTTATAAGAATGCGACAAAACTACAACATTATGTGTACATTCCCATTAGACAGTTTGATAAATTTTACCCTACATTTTCAAAAGACTCAAAACACTTTTCAAAAGACACCTTCTCCAACACCCAGCAACACCCCACCCCAAAAATAATTTGGCATTTATTTTGTTTCCCAAAGAATTTCAGGTTATTACAAATAACAAACTTGTTTTCTTATTTCACAGGTTTGATGAATGTTGGCCTTCTATAATGTCAGAAGTAAATGGTGTGATTCTTGTTTACAACCAGGATCAACCAAGTCATGCCCAAGATTTAGAAATGTGGTGAGTTTATAAGCTGGGTCTTATCCATAACTTTGCCACCTAATGGTAAGCAAATAATTGCATCTCTAGCATTAACAGTGGTTATTGTCTCTGTTTCCTTAACTGATTTTTATTTCAATAGTACTAACTTACTTTCAACTATACCTGTTTAAATACTGTACCATCCCCACACACTTATTCTTAAAGTACAGAACTTTATTTCTTAATCCATGAAGCTTTATATGCATTTACATTACATTTTATTTAGGTTCACAACATTTGTGGCACAGCAAGGCCTAAAGGACAGCCAATGCCTAGTGATCAGTAATATTAAACCAACAACAAGTGACAGGCGGAAAACACAATTATGTAAGAATTTTTAGTCCTTAAATTTGTGTAACAGGCCCCACATTGAAGTTAATAGTGATTTTCGTTTTTCAATCCTCTGAGCTATATTGTGAACCAACTACTTGATGTTTTTGACATGTTTTTTTTTTAACTTTCATGAAACAGCAAGTAATTCACCAATTACTTGATGGATGGTATATGCTTAGTTATAGGAGCATTCTTCAAAAATGTAAAAGTCCACTGATCAAAGTTCTATGTATACTCAGTGTATTAAAATCCATCCATGCAACCCCCACCCCCACCCCTCTATGCGTATGCAATTGTTGAATGTCCCATGGTGGATTGTATATACTTAGTTATATGAGAATTGATTAATTCCAGATAAGAAGGTATAATGCATACTCAGTATTAAAATACATGTCATGGTGTCAGGATTCAATATTTCAACATTGATTATCAGGCACGGATCCAAGGGAGGCCCAACGGACCCTGGCCCCCCTTTTGAAACAAAAAAATACATTTTTTTGCACAATTTTGAATAAAACGGACAACCACGCCCACCCAAATCTACGTTGACATGAAAGTTTCCCCCCCTCCCTTTCGATGGATCCTGGATCCGCCCCTGTTTATGTCATGTTGGGATTCAATGTTTCAACATTGAATATGTCATCATCAAAGTATAATGCATGCTCAATGTATTAAAATACATGTCATGATGTTGGGATTCAATATTTCAACATTAAGTATGTCATCATCAGGAATTTAATTTCAGCACGATGTCGCAATACTTGGAGTATGTATTATACTTCCGTATTGGACATCAGCTCTATTGTCGTGCTGACATTGACATTAATTTTAATTAATTTTTTTTTTGTACCTCAATTTTTAGCATCAGTTATTTCACAACTACATCATATTAATGTAAATCTAGAGGAGAATGCGGAAAGTGCCAAAAAGGAATTCCAGATGTTTGTAGGCCGGTTAAGAGGAGCTCTCAGTGCGAAACGAGATCAAGAGGAATTAAGTATTATTCAGTGAAGGCAGATTGAAGGAGTAAAAGTGAAGATGAATATCATCTAATGTGGACTACCGAAAAAACACTAGCGAGGACATGTTTCGAATGCATCATTGACTCTTTTTATTGTAATATCTCTTTTGACCAATGCTCACTTAATCAAAGTAGAGGTCGCCATTTTGTGCAATTTCTGTTAGATGTCACCATTCAGGTGCAGATTTAAGGGGAGGCAGGGCCGGCTCCGGGCCCTTTCGGAATTTAAAATATATATCAATATTATTAACATTGTCTATAAAACGGAAATATTTAGAAATAATTGATCCCTTAACACGCCATTTCCAGACATCTAAAGACCAAAGTTTTCCTGGGGAGCATGCCCTCAGACCCCCTTAAAACTTTGACTCAATACCGGCCCCTCTTCTGGCCCCCTTTTCCAATCCGCTGAGAAAAACGGTATGCTAAAATTAGTCACAGATCTCCTGAAAATGACTCTACTAATATACCTTGTTAACTATAAATAACATAATAAACTTATTGCAAATTCAATACACTTTGAATATTTTAAATGATAGAGTTCATGGCCAGATCCAGGATTGCAAGTTAGGGGGAGCGATTTGATTACCATACTTGCACTAGTATGCCCTGCCTTGCATAAGTCCATATACAACATCATTGTATGCGAGTATTTCTAGTCTCTTGTTATAACCACATGAAAAAATTATTCAGGTAAATTTTAGGTGGCTTAAGCCCCCCTCTCCCCTTAAATAAACCCCTTGAGTTACAGTACCAGTACTTATGGTCTATGAAACTATTAGTTATGCTGTTATCATTTCTAGTAATTTATTATACATGATTCTGGTAAAGTTGTAGATTTTCGTTGCCACTCAATATTTATTATGAGTTTAAATTGCACTGTCGTGAGTACCATATGTATTAATAGTTTTGCCCTATGAAGCCAAGTTTCATGTTTAACTTCAGCCTAATAATGTTCTGGGTTAGGACTCCAATACGTGGAGTGTTATGCACTAGTAACCGGTCCCAGTGTCCAGAGGATCAGCATTTTCATGTTAATAGTAGGGTCGTATGAAATTGGGTGCGAACGGAGCATATGCCGCCAAGTGCCCTGGTTGACAGGGGGACATTTTGCCAAAGATACATTTTCTGCCAGTGGGTTTTGAATTCAATAAGTAAAAGACATTATTTGTAAGTGGTTTTCCGGATTTCTGTTCATGAGACAGTGTAAAACAGTACAGTGATATAGGCCATTGCCTGACTTTATGGTGAAAAAAGTGGACTTTTCCATTTGTAGCTGTGTCATAGTGCATACCCACCAATCACACCCACAGGCCTGAATGGTGCACCGTCTTTCAGATGAGATGTTACGCCATTGGTTCATGTACAACATGGCTCATTTGCACGTGAAGAATGCAGTAGTACACTTTTTGTAATGGGATTGTCTCCCGGCCGGTGTACTGCCCAATCACCTCAGGAAGGACCCCACTGGAAATAAGTCTATCATGCTTGTGTGGGTTATCCTTAGTGTTTCATAACACAAATCAGATGAAAAATTAAAATTAAGGTCAGAGTCGGATCTTCAGGATTTTAGCCGGAATTGCCAAAATTTCCCCGGAATTTAGTTTTCTCTGAAAAATTTCCTGGGAAAATTTACATCAGAATGTAATTTATTTTGCTATTGTTTTGAATAATAAGCCCCTGCCATCTTTTGCAAAACTTCATTTAAAAACTTAGCTTTAACGACTAATCCAATGGTTGGTATTGCCTACATTACACTTTGGTTTTCGTTTTAAAGGGCAGGTTCACCCAAAAAAATACTTTTCATTATATGTTTTAGTTAATTTTGGTTAAAACACAGAAGATTTTTTATATATATTTTAGAATGACCATTGATTTTTCACAATTTATTTAAAATATCCCTCTTTCAGACAATTTGTATGTAAAAGAATAGGGATTCTATCTTGTAATTTGAACTATCCCCCCACTTAGTAATTTTCGTCTATTTCACCAATAATTATGATAGGTAAAATGAATCTTAAAAATTAAAAAACAGGGCTGAATATACTTTTTATGATAAACTAAAACATATAAGGAAAATAATTTTTTTGGGTGAACCTGCCCTTTAAAGGGGTATACACCAGAAATTGGTTAGGGTGATCTTTGAAATTAGCCTTAAAAAGCCTATAAAACTTCAAAGGTGGGTGCAGCATATTTGCATTCCTGCACTGTATTCGGTATTAAATGTGTATAGATAAATATGTATTAATATGATAAACATGTTTTTTTTTACATGTTGTGTAATGACATGACCATTCAAATAAATATTTTGATGAGGTACAGTATATATTGCATCCACTGCTTATTATGTTTTTGACATTACTACAACCATTTTAGGCTTTAAAAAATCTCTGTTCCCCAAGTAATGAGATCTTTTTTAATGATCTTTTTTTTAGTAGGTAACTATTACTCTGACCCTTTTCATCTTCTATATTTTAATTTTAGAATAGTTATTTCTTACATTTGTCAAGATAATTTTATGTTTTAAATTTTATAAATAATTTTATTTAGTTCAAAAATCGACAAATGTGAAAATAAAAAATGGGCCAGCCCTGTTTTTCGAACTTTTAGGTGGACATAGTTTTTATACCTTATTACTCAATGGTCCAGTAGCCAAATTCTTCCAAAGCAGGATTGAGTCCTGATTGAGCCTGGACTCGGTCTCAAAGAGGCTAGGGGCCTGGTTGAGTTATTTAATAAAATAATAATAATAAAATGCAATTTATTGCATTTAAATATTTTAACGAATGTGTATAGCAGTCAACACCCGCAAAATGTGTTTAATAATTTTTATAAATGGTACCTTCAGAAGGCCGTTTTTCTAAAGATAAAAACTGTAAAACTCATTGGCTTTAGGTAGAGGATGAAAAATTGTGCAGTTTGAATGACTTCTAATGGAGCAGTTAGTGTAGAAAAACAGGTACTATTCAAGGGCGGATTTAGAGGGGGCCAGTAGGAAAGTAGCCTAAAACGTAAATAGTATTATCATTGTCAATAAAACGAAAATCATCAAGAAGACAAGAATTGATCCCTTAAACACAACCCCGATCGTATAGGCCTATGTAAAGACAAAACTTTCCAACTTTCACTCTCATCCCCCTCCCCTTCCAAAAGTGTCCATCCGTCCCAGGATCGTCACGACTTTTAATGGAGCAGTTAGTGTAGAAAAACAGGTACTTGTATACTTCCAAAGGCGGATTTAGAGGGGGCCAGTAGGAACCTAAAATGTAAATATTATTATCATTGTCTATAAAACGAAAAATAATCAAGAAGAATTGATCCTTAAACACGCTCAAGATGCGCTCCCGACCGGATATACTAAGACAGAACTTTCCAACTTTTACTTTCCAACTTTTACTCCCCCCACCCCTCTCCCTTCCAAAATTGTCCATCCACCCCTGAATTGTATAATTTCTTATGTAAGAAAAAATGATCTAGCTATTGGAGGGCCTACAACTCGGAATTAAATTATTTTAGCTTAATTTAATTTAACTTACGAAAAAGCAATAGATCTATTTAAAAACTGTTTGGTGGCATCATAAAAAGCTCAAGGAGATGTACACGTGATGACTAAAATTCATTCACTTTTATTGCCATAAAAAACAACAAAAACATTTAGTTATTAAAATGGTGTTAATTAATATTAATGTATAATTATTAAAATAGTGTTAATTAATATTATTCTATAATTTTTAATGTTGAACAGCCATGAATGCTATCAAAAGTAATTTCCCCATTACCAAATGGTCGTGGCCAGTATGGGACGTACCCTGGACGTTCAATGAACATGTGCACATTGTACGTCACATGACGATATGGCAAGATTTACCATCTAATCTAGTTGATACTTACCTTTGATATTAAAAACAATGGCAGCTAATATTAAAGTAACTTTATTTTTTTATATAAAGGAATGCTCGCAAATAAATACATTTCCAATGTTATAATCTATGTCTATAGATTAGAATAATAAATGTTTAATTTTATATAAATAAGACATTTTAAAAACCAATATTAAAGGGGGTATATACAGAAAATTAAAGACCTTCAAATCTACACGACATCAAACGCCCACAAGAGGTAGTAAACAGATAACGTCATATTGTTTATGCTTATTTGATTGGTTCATTTAAGACTATGGCACTATTAATTTAGGGGTGTTATTTTTTTATAATACAGTCTTTCGAATATATATAAATAATTAAGCAATATAATCATAAAATAATAACATCGCTGTATAATAATTGAAAATTTTCTTTAGCTATCTGTTTTAGTTAGTATTTTCTTTCATTTTTGTTTCCAATTAACTCACGTGGTCTGGCATAATTTGGTATCGTCCGTCACAATATGCAAATTGTTAGCGTCCTGTTTGAGGGTATGCTTTGACGTGATCGAAGGCGCGCCATGGTGTTTTCTTCATGAAAATAGCCGTATTTTTGTGAATATTATGTACCTTGGTCATCTTACATAAACTAGGAGCCTATTATTATCGATCTGGCCAAATAGTCGGCAGAAAACATGAGTATTGAGACGTTATTAGAGGCTGCCAAATATGTTGAGCTCAGTTCGTCGTTACAATCCACACGTGTTGGCGTCGATGACGGTGAGTAATCATAATCGATCCACCCAAAGCACATGTATAACTGATGACAGGCTAACTGTTATGACTTCCTTTTTTATACATGTGCTTAGATACAGTACTGTTTTTATTGATTAACAACAATGTAACCATGGCTATTGTCAATTAAAATGTGATCTGATGTCAATTTCGCAGTATGTGTAAAATTTGGTTGGTTTATTTTTGACTCATCATCTAGCTACGCGATCACGTTTTTCTGACCTCACATCAATGACAATTACCGGTAATTGGAATGTTCCATTTTCTCAATAGGGTTTGTTACTCAAAAACTTCCGGCTAGTACCATACGATTGTCTTCAGAAACCAGGAATTTAGCATCCCAGTGCACCTTACCTCCAAAAAGTACAGCAAAACATTTAAAACAGCAAGCTGCCGACAAGAAAAAGAAAGAGGATGCACTTCATGACGAATTTTATATGGAGATGGAATTGTCTTCATCTGCTGGAAATTTGAGTAATTCAGATTTATCTGGTGACATACCGCCATCATCAGATAAGCGTAGACAAGGAGGGTAAGCATAACATTAATAATCATATAATTATGCTTCCGCTACTTTTTTGACAAATAAATTAAATTATGCCAATATTTTTATTTATTTATTTATGTTAAGTAGGCCTGGTTAAGACTATCTGCTCTGATGATAGATCGTTTGTTTTAATTTATTGAATTTCCGTCTGTGCATAAATTAATAAATAGCGAGTTGTATGACCGAGCGGTTATGGCAAGGGAACCATGAACCATACCAATAACAACAGCATGGGTTCAAGGCCCGCTCGCACCACGGTTCTGGTGGTGGAACAAGTCTTCTCGGATAAGAACTATAAACCGTAGGCCCTGTATACCTACGCCTCGTGTGCACTATAAAAGTACTGGTCCGTACATCCCCTGCCGTGGACCGATGAATGAGCGTCTGTATCGGGCAGCAGGACATGACTTTCATATATGAATGTGTAACATCTGGTCCACAGCGCCTTGAGACTCTACTGTATAAGGCGCTATAATTATAAGTCAAACTACAATACATTACATATTTAATTATGATCGTTACTAAAGTTTTCTACGCCCCTAAGGGTCACGTCATGTCAGATTTAATTTAATTTTGCAATTCAGACAACTTTGATTGGAAACTTTATTAACATCTGGTCCACAGCGACTTGAGACTCTACTGTATAAGGCACTAAAATTAAAATTCGAACTACATTACATATTTAATTATGATTATTATTTAATTTTTCCATCAAAGTTGTCGGAATTGCAAAATTAAATTTTCTAATCCAGACAAAGATTAACTCGTGTTTTAAATTACAAATGGTTCTGTATATTGTAAGCGCAGTTCTTCTCTGTTGCTCAACGCACATATTGAAATGAAAAATAAAACATTATGGCAGCAAATGTGTATTGCCTTAATATAAATTTTAAATTTGACAAACCAAGAAATTTACATTATTTGAAGAATGAATTAAGAAGAATAATAAAGAAATGGTGTATTTTATGTTTGTTTTTTCAGGTCCGGAACAAGGGAAAGTCATAATAAATTAGAGAAAAATAGGTATGTTTAGTACTTTAGAGGTCATGTATGGATTTTTCAAATCATTTTGGAGACTGCTAAGAGAAAGTTTGGTAATTAACAATATGCAAATGAGGCTTGGGGAGAATGGAAGAATTTTTTTTTTTTTTTTGATAAGCCCAGTGAATGTAACAACCATTTTCAAGAAAATACAGTACTTTATTTTCATTAAAGGAGATAAAACATGTTGGCCTTCTCCTTAAAATTTACATTGCCATAAACAAGAGGCACACCTATGTTTTTGCATAATGCAGTAGCATCATAGTAGAGTTTCGTTGTTTTTTCCTTGTTTTGATAATCCCATTGAATACAACAATTAAAAAAAAATAAATAATTTAACAGTTAATACCATCAAGGAGATACTGTAAACCTATTTGCCTTCTCCATAAGCTTGTGTTGCCTAACACAAGGGCCTACTTATAGTTTGCCATCACAAAATGCTGGCATCTCTAGTATTTGAGTCACAGAACAAGTATATTCTATTAGCATATATACATATGACAATAATGTATGACCACATTTATATGATGTCATTCTGAAAATGACAAAGACGTAGAAATTAATAATAGAGGGAGAAATACAATGCACGGCAAGTGGTAGTGGTAGGGTCGCTGCTGCAGTGCCAGCCATTTCTAAACCACTACTTAAGTACTACTCGCTTTTATAAATAAGTCACATTTTGAAGCATAGGAAGTGGAATTTAGGTTGTGGGAAAAAATCCTAGTATGGACAGGTTTTGAACCCAGGCCCTGGGTTTGGAAGGCAAGAGTCTTACCACCAAGCAATAGTTCCACTCACTGTTACAAATTGAAATATGCAAACATTTTAATAGGGTCACTATGCTCACACTAAGTCCATTTTTTTCTTAGCCAAACTGGCTAAAGGTTTAGCCGGTGCAAAAATCAATGTTGGATTTTTCGCTGGCATAAAATGACACCATTTGAACGTCAAGGAAGAACAATGCATTCCAAGCAATGAGATACATGCCATTGTGACAGGATACAATATTTTGAAATATATGTCGTCATCAGGAATATCATCATTCTTGAGAATGACATATAATTTATGTCGAAATATTGAATCCTGTCACGATGGTGTGTATCTCATTGCTTGGAGTAATTTCATACAGTATTTGAGTTTGATAATTTTGTTGACATATTTTGATTTTATTAGACGTGCTCATTTGAAAGAATGCTTTGAAGGGTTACGATGCGAAATTCCAAACATGCAGACTCACAGAGTGTCCAACCTGAGTATTCTGCGTGGTGCTTTCAGATTTGTACAGGTAAGTTTTTAACTAGTGTTTTTAGGTCTGCACGAAGCGGACCTTAGAACCTCACTTATGTTTTTTGTTGGTGTTGTTGCAACCTAACTTTAAAAGTGTCTAGCATTGCCAGTTTTGAACAGACATGCATAAAATTTTGTACACATAGACAACATTTCCAACAAACGTTCATCGCCCTTTTTTAAGTTACACCTCAAGGTGTCCCATAGACCCACAAAACAAAAAATGTGTTTTATCAATTATTGTAAAAACGATCATTTACCCTCAAGCATTTGAGTTGCTTGGTTGGTTAAGACACCATATAACATGACCGTTCTACAAAAGCAAAGTTTCGTAGGGTTTGAATCCAACCACAGTAGTGTCTGTCTATTTTTTTATTTTTTTTGCAAATCTACTGAAAACCTTAGTACTGTATGTTAAATCCATGCGACCTGGCCTACTAGTGCTAGAGTAATTAATAATGGAAGAATGATTTTACTCTCCGAAATCGCAGTAGAAGCGCGGACCTGGTGAGCGATATCGCTCTTGCCGTAGTCTACCCCACACTAGGGAATTGCTGGATCACTTGTGATACCAAGTTCCATACATATCCACAGAGTGTCTAACTTTTAAGTTACTTAAAAGTATTCATTGGGGTGCTTTCAAATTTGTACAGTTAAGCCTCATGCAGGGCTGAAAATTAGCGGTCGCCAAAAACGACCTTTTTTGGCGTCGAGTTTTGAGAGTATCGCCCGCCTGGCGATTCTCAAATTCAGGCCTAAGCCTAGTAGGCTAGGCCCAGGCCTAACTACCACTGCCAGCCTAGCTAGGCAGACTAGGCCCATCTTCCTACCTTTTATTATTATTTTCAGTTCTG
>JAOTQE010123693.1:0-12490 GCA_025631205.1 Nesometra sesokonis
TTATACTCCTGGGTGGAGAGAGGCAACGTGGATAAAGTGTCTTGCCTAGAAACACAAACAGTCGACCAGAGTGAGTCTCGAACCACCGACCTCGTGATTAGAACCGTAAAAGTTGCCATTTTTGTAAACACTAGGGTAATGTCCAACAATTAAGCCGCCAAGGTTCCCCCCTCACACCTACAAAACAAAACAGAGATTTAACCAAGTACTGCAGATAAACACTAATACAACACATGGATACTATGGTGGTCTAACATGATCTAAAGCAAAAGGTATAAGTTTGAATCTAGTCTCATTCGCTTTCTTTTTTCTAATTCCAAGACATAGTGAGTTATCACAAAATGAGTCATGTGGTACAACAAAAAACAAAATTTAGTTATTGTTATATTCTGATATAAGATATTATAAGCTTTAATTATTATTTTTTTTAATTAAGTTCATAGGTTGAGTATAACCAGAAAAAATTAACTTTGAAATATATATGTATGAAACACACTTTAAAGAAAATCAAATTTAAACAACTGTTAGCTTTTTGCATGTTTTCCATTGATTTTGAAAAATAACCTTTACAAAATGTAGCTCAAAAACATGTTGATTGTAAATAAACATGAACAGTATGTTGGTAATTATAAAATTTAACTTATAAACTTAACAAAACAACAGAAATCTCATTTTCATCAAATTGTGACTTTTTGTCTATTTTTGTAAATATCTCAAAATTACCTGCTATACAGCACAACTCATTTTGTAACAACATCTCACATTTTATTTTCTTCCAAATAGACCTCCTCATTATTTACCACCAATGTGGCAAATCATGGCAAAACCACCAAGTTGTCGCAAAATTGAAAAATAGAGTTAATAATGAAACCATATTACACTTATTGTAAGCTTTAAAATGATTGGTCAATTATCAAAATCAGACATCTATAACCCAAGTTATGGAACAAATTAGACAAAAATTTCATTTGTATTTGTTCATTTTTTCTGTTGTCTCTTTGCTTATTTTTCAATAACCTCCTCTGTGACAACTTGGTGGTTCTGCCATGCCTTGCTCGAACTGTTCATCTTATTAGCTCTTATATTGATGGATGGGTGATTGATTATATTGATTTTCTCTCTTGGTCTGTAAATTAGTTTTCAATGACAATGAAAATTGATGTGTCTCCATCTTGTGAAATTATTTTGCATTGTCAATAGATTACCATGCATGGAAAATATTCTGAAAATTAATTTTTCTTTTGTCAAAGCCTATTAAAATAAATTAACATGTAATTATTATTTGCACTAAAAGAGGTCTCTAATTTGACATTTTAAGGATATTATCAAATTTGTAACAAAATATAATTTTTAGTAGAAGAAATAAGTATTTTTATGGACTGGTAATTGATTTTATTGATCGTCCCTCCTAGTCGGTTATTTTCAACGAAAGAAAAATTTAGATATGTTGTCGCCATCTTGTGAAATTATTTTGATGGTGTGTCGCATGGCCGAGCGGTTAAGGCAGGGGAACCGTGAACCATAGCAATAACAACAGCATGGGTTCGAGGCCCACTCGCACCATGGTTCTGGTGGTGGAACAAGTCTTCTCGGATAAGGACTATAAACCATAGGCCCAGTGTACACATACGGTTCGTGTGCACTATAAACAACCCACTTAAGTACAGTCCATTTGAGTAACCTGGATGGAATTCCGCACACGATAAAATGTGGTCAATCTTTACCTCTGTATTATCTTTGATGAAATATGTGTTTTATATTTATAAACTGGTGACCTAGATAGTTGATATTAAATTGGGCAAACCTGAATAAATAAAATAAATGCTTGTGCCATATTCATTAAAATAGTACTCTATTCTTCATTTATTACCTGCTCAACTGAAAATGCTTGACAATAAAAAACCAATTATTAAGTTAAAATATTCATTGAAATACCAATAAAGTTTAATGATCGTGTAACTTGTTCATTAGGTTTGCTAATGCATTCACAAGATTATTTTATATTGATCACAATCCAAATGACTTTAAGTAGGTATTCATAGACTTAAGGTACTAGCAATGTACATAAGAAGTGAATTAAATATTCCTTATTAATAACACTCTATAGGTGTTAACAATATATAAAAATACTTACTTATGTAGATTAATTTATATTATATTTATGTAATATTTAATGCCTTTGAGGGGATACCGAAAAATATTGTTCGGGCTGTGGCAAAATATTGAACTGAATATTGAGTCGGAGACGAGTTTAATGTTTTTTTATTTAGGAATTTGAGTTTTTTTATAATTATCGCCAAGATTTTTAGTAAATTAGCAATGTAATGCAAAAATGGTGATTTGAATGCTCTTTGTCAAAAATTGTACTTAATATACAGTAACAACACTTAATAGTAACCCCTGTTATTTATAACAGTCAAAGCATTGTTGTTATAAGATTTCACTTTTAGATGCCCATATGGTACCCAAAAATCCACAAAATCTCCAGGATTTTCGGTTTCCAAACTTGGGAGTACTGGGTTTGGAAATGAAGAAATGAAAAATTAGGTGACCAACAGATGTTCTTAAAATGCTTTTTAGAAACCTTAATTTTATTTTTTGTATCTGTCTCTTTCAGTACTTCGTACACTCCACATGAAAAATTGTTGGTAATTGAAAGAACATTTGAAGCAATGGACCAAGAGGTGAAGAAGTACTCAGCTGACCATATATGGAATATGGATGATCTATTCCCTGTTTTCCAGTATATAGTTATAAGAGCAAGGTAATAGGTTAATTAGTTGTAAGCCATGCCTTATATTTTTTTTAACTCATTAAAGCCTGTTTTTCTGTTGATCATTATTTCAAAAATGTTGAAATGCTGTTTTGAAATGTTATAAAAAACTGATAATATTTAAATCATGTTGGACTGCTAAAAACCACTCTT
This sequence comes from Nesometra sesokonis, assembly GCA_025631205.1. Taxonomy (NCBI): domain Eukaryota; kingdom Metazoa; phylum Echinodermata; class Crinoidea; order Comatulida; family Antedonidae; genus Nesometra; species Nesometra sesokonis. The sequence goes on from JAOTQE010123693.1 coordinate 2,927, forward strand.
TACTACGCTGTGCGCAATGAAAAATTCATGTCTCGTGACATGTACATACAATTTAATTACCTCATTGTACACAGTTAAATTTTGTCATTCAGCACAGTTATTTTGATAACTTATTTTCATTTTGTAATTACCGTGGTTACTAGGAATTATTTACAATGTAAACACTGGATAGTGAAGACAAATTACTGTATTTAATATTTAGTATTATACAAGTAAGATTACTAGTGCTCTATTAATATGCAGGGATGATGTTTTCAGTTTTATGTGATTTTCATATTTTCTGTATATTTTTTTTAAATGACTTGTTTTTATGCAATTTCTCATGTATTCCCAATTTTGCCATTTTCTCTATGATTTTCTTTGTGGTTCTTGTATGATTCAATATCACTTTGCATTCCTTCCAATTTGTGTTATATACTTCTGCATCTTACTATAACACAGGTGAAGCCTACACCAGAACAGCATTTTCTTGTGGTCATTTTTGTTGTGGTGTTTGTATTACTCCTATATATTGCAGACAAGTCATTGTTTTGCTCTTCAATATTTCAACACTTCAAGATGCTTCATCAAAATTTTTTGATTTTTGATTTTTTAATTTTTTAAAACTTTTTTTACTTAATAGTTCATTATGTTCTTTCCATACGGTTCTACTTACATATTGTAAGCTTTATTGAACATGACCAAGGATTTATTTTGATAAATTGGGTAATAACCTTGTTAATTTTTAAGAAAACTTTATTTAAAAATTTTAATACAATGAATTTTACACTGAATTGCTGTTTTGATTTTTTTAAAGCATTATTTTTACAAAATTAAAAGTAATGCCATCTATATCTTAACCACCATATTTAATGTCACCACCAATTAATATTGCTTTTCCAACATCATTACTATCACCATATTATCATAATCATCGTCATTGTCGTCAACATCCTAGACGCTGTCGTCACCGTCGTCTTCGTCATCATCATCATCATCATCAACGTCGTTGTCGTCGTTGTCATCATCAGCAGCAGCATCACCACTACCATCATCATCATTATCATCATCATCACCATCATCATCATCATCACCACCACAACTAGAACACCTTATTCGACCGGGGGTGGACGTGTTCCGGTTTCAGAATTGGCACCAAAAATAATCCATTACAACAATGACAAATGACAACTTCTTTTATTTTCTTTGATCATAAATAATACAGTATGTAATACAAAAATCAAAGTGATAACAATGAGTTGATAATCAAAGAAAAGGGGAAATTCCCGAAACATAATGCTTGTAAAAACGGAATATGTACTAAATTAAATTGTTATAATACATACGGTTCGAAACTTATAGCTATTAATAACTAGTTAAAAAAAATGTTGTTGGTTAAATACTGTGCAGTTTAGCTTTTTCAAAATTATTTTAATACAATAGAGCAAATAAGTAGCAAACACATGGAATATTTTAATAGAATTAAGGGCAATTTTTATGAATACTATAAATTATATGTAACTTAACTATCCTATATTACATCTATAGTATTAAGTCAAATGCCTCCTCCATAGCATGTAATGAATTTGCTTTTAATTGTTGATATCTCTGGAAACTCGATACAAACACAGTCGTTAATAATTTATACTTTATCATAGTATTGTATTGAACTGAAACACCTCATTAATTATAGTACTTAATCAATACTTATTGTTTGATCAATCTATAACTGTTCAATTATTTGTTAGTTTTGATATTTAGGTTTTATTTGTATTGACAATGTGTATCGTCTCCGGGGAAACAGTAATATTTTATTCAATAAAAGCACTAATAGCGTATTAGCAATGTGTGTTTTGTATGACTGCGTTGATAGGGTTATTGGTTGTGTGATTTGTGTAGTTCATATGTAAACATATAGTGTTGTTTCAGAATGTGAAATTAAATAACATTTGAATAAAAGTACTGTTTTAACCAGTGTCACTACTAATTCTGTAATTATAATAGAGTTTATAATTATGTGATGTTTCTTACTAAATTTTTTGTGTTAGTAATAATATTTTTGTAAAAAGGTTACCCATGTAAAATATGTTTATAAATGAATGAATTAATGCCTTGCATTTGAGTGTATGGCTTGTCTATTCTCTGCTTAGGCTTGTCATACAATTCAGCCTTGGTTTGTAATACCTTTAACTGCATTGGTGAGGCCTAGATAGATCCATCTACAGATATTGAGACTAATTTCTAGTTGTTACTAAATTCATTTTGTCAACCTTTGTTGGATTTTCTCTATTGATACGTTTAATTGTAAGTGCGGGAATGAATGAATGAATGAATGCACAAAACAAACCAATCAAACAACTAATAAATGAACCAACCACCAACCAATGAATGAATGAATGTACAAACAAACAAACAAACAAACCAACCAAACAACCAATAAATGAACCAACCAACCAATGAATGAATGAATGAATTGATTGATTGATTAATTGATTGATTGATTGATTGATTAATCAATGGAATTTTTTAAATTTATTACTATTATTTATTATTGTTTAAACTCTTGTTTTTTGTTTCTTTATTAGGATTCGTCATCTTGGTTCTGAAATTCAGTTTATTGAAGATCTGATGGAGCACGAGGTTGCCAATGGAAAGCTTGGTATAATGTTTACTACCCTTAAAGCTTGCTACTTCCAAATACAGAATGAAAAAATTCCATTATAAGTATCTGTTGCCATGGTATCAAGCCACAATTGCCAGCTCAATTTAATTACGTTCTTGACAAACATTTTGGAATTTCCTGAAGTAATTTAAATTATTGATTAACACGTTTTCTGGCTCATCATGTGAATTTAACAGATAAGGTGTAATATTGTAAAAATTATATAATGAAATTGCTTTCACATATTAATACACCAAGACCTTTTAATCTACCATTCGATTGTCAGATATTTTTAGGTTAGTAAAATAAAATATTGATAGAAATTGCTCTGACTTTTTTATCTACCATCTCATTACTATTAGATTTTAGGTTAGCAAAATTAAAAAGGTTCATAAAAAATGCTCTTAATTTTCCACTTTATTAATTTCAAATTTTGTTATGGAAAATAGGTTAAGTGTTGAAAACTTACTAAAAAATCTACAGTATAATGAATTATATGTAAACCAATCATGAAATTGTAAACACAAAATAATATAATATATTAAGATGAGAAAATACAAGAAAGTAGGGAGATTGCTAACTCCAAATAATGTATTGTAATAATTTATAGTTGTACACTTAGTTCACACTAAGCCAATTTTTGGTTGGAGCCCAGACCGAATAAAAATTGATTTGACTGACAGAATTTATTTAGCATCATGAAAAATTTTGAATTTTTTAATGAATGAATATCAGGATAATACATTAAATTGGAAAAACAGAATAACTTATTTCCAATGCCACACAAATTATTTAAATCAGAATCGTACAATAGAAGTGTTTACATTAAAGTTTTCATAATTCAAACCAGAATCAGGCTCAGTGTGAACATAACTTAAAGGTGGCAGTGGATTTCTGTCTTTTTCTGAAGAATGCAGCTAATTTTTCAAAATAGATAAATTATTAACTGAAAAAAGTTTAAAATATATATTATTATTTCATAAATGTTAACTTAAGTAAAATTAGAATCAATAAAATACTTTCAGAATTGTATTCAATATGTAAGTTTTACACATAGATTTATTAGAACCACTAAATGGTGAACTGTAGGAATGTAATACCCTGCAGGCGCCTACTGCAAGATGGCCGACAGCCTTCAGCACTGACGCAAATTAAATAATAAAAACTATTGTTTTTTTGATAAACTTTTGTCATACAAATTATTCAGTCATACAGTATTATGCATTTGATTTTCATAAATATGCTTGAATTTTGAATTAAATCTACGTCAGTTCATTAATGAACTCAAAATTTTATGAAAGGTTGGTGCGTAATGTATGTGACTCAGCAATTTTAATATGTGATACTCCGGGCGCTGCTATGGATGTAGCAGTGAGGTTCAACCAATTTGATTGGTTGAATTTCTCAGACATTATTCTTAGTAGGCGCCTCCGTGGAACTGCATTTGGTGATATAAGTTATGGGCCAATCTGAGCAATCATATCAGGCTAAATTGACAATAGATGTCAATTTGATAAAGTGTGCAATATTATTGTGGTTATTGTTTTATTGTTATCACTAATTCATATAGATTGATTATTAGTATATTTCTTCTTATTACAGTATTATTAAAGCTATATTAAAATGTGTTTCCTATGAATGACCAAGATTGAATAGTTGCAGGACAACAGGAGTTATAATGCATTTTTGGAATTGCTATTGTTATTTATTTTTTTTATAATTAGCCTATATGAAGCAACTTATTTTGTTCATAATATATCCATAATAGAAAACTAAATAAATCAGTAAAATAATTTATAATAAAAAACTTTTAAATTGGTCAACTTATGCAACACAAAGTTCATTTAGATCTTTTTACTATATTTCGGATGTATGTTATGTAGAGATGCAGTTACACCCTGTGATGGAGGCACATTTTCTCCATGGGGCTAGGGACTATGTCAAAATTATCCAGCTGTAATTCAGTTACAACAGTCTTAGTTCAGTAGATAAAAGACATTCTGATAATAACATGACTAGATATGATCTTGTGTGTCAAATGTAGTCATCAAAGAAAAAAAAATGGTGCTGTATTACAACATTAACTGCAGTAGACTTAATTGCATTAGATTTCTGCAGTAACTGCAGTAGATTTCATAGCAATAGATTACTGCAGTAACTGCAGTAGAATAATTTTGACATGGTAGACATCACCGTCCTGGACCATTTTTGCACTCCTTTTGAATTGCAATATTTCAATGTGAAAGCTTGCTTCCAAAGGGTGTCCATCTGGTGGTGATTGGAGATCACACAATCCTCTACTTGTTCCAAAGAGCATGTTATGTTTTTTTAACGTGCACATGAACCGTGTAACACACAGGATCAATTTCTTAACATGACTGACATAGTAGGTTTTTAATGATTGCCTTCAAATTCTGAGGTCCGGGGTTCGAACCTAGTCACACACCAGGTTATTTCCTACAACAGAACAGCGCGACCCCTAAGCCTTGTGGTGAGGTTTTGTTTAGAAGCATGTCATAGTCCTCACTGTGTAAAGCTCAATCCAGACTATCAAATTTATTTAACAAAAAACTTTGATGAAACCCATATATATATGGTAATGATATATCCATATATGGTCATGGTGTGACATCATCATGACCATATATAGAAATGTGAAAGTTTTTTTGTCAAATAAATTTGATAGTCTGGACTGAGCTTAAGTAAAATGTGACACGAAAAAACACCAAACATCCGGTACTATTATCTTGTCTTTCAACACTCTAGATGAAACACTGTGGAAAGGAGGGGCAGACCTAGCAAGGTTGTGGTAGGGGCGAACTCTCCCCCATTGGCAGTCACAATTTCTGTCCGTGCACTCAACTGGGGAACTATGTAGCCCCATAACCAGCCTGGCGCTACCCCTTTTGGAAATCCTGGACCCCTGCAGAGTGATGATGTATTGAACCAGGGATCAAAGATCTGTACAGCACACTACCACCAGTCTAGCCGATTTAACTAAATGCCATTGACTATCAAATTTTCTTTGAAAAATTTCATAACCCATGGTAAGGACATGTCCATGTATGGTTATGATGTGATGTCATAATTTTGACGAAGAAAATTTGATAGTCTGGACTGAGATTTATGTTAACTTAATATTTTTTATTTTGGTTGGTTATGCCATTGTATTAGTGAGGTTTCGCAAACTTACGAAATACGAAAACGGATACGTCACAATACATACGTAATTTTTGAAAGTTAGCAAATGTGTTCGAAAATATACCAAATGTTTTACCTATGAATTGTTGATGATCGTTGTAAAAATACTGGCCAACTGTGACAAATATTTAATGTATTTTATTCAAATGTTACAAGAATGTATGACGTATCCGTTTGCGTATTCGTATTTCGTAAATCTGCGAAACCTCACTATTATTCATGCCTTTTATTATTGTATAGTTTATTGTATATATAAAAGAATGTGACTTTTACCAATGGATACAATCTTAATATTTTTGATTTTGGTTGGTTATGCCATTGTATTATTGATGCCTTTCATTATTATAATTTATTGTATGTAATAAAGAATGAGACTTTTGCCAATGAATATAATTGTATTCAGTATATTCATACTCCTATATTTTATTGATGATGACAATTAGTAAAAATAGTATTTTAATTCCTGATTAATTTATCAATGAGATTTCTTTAAAAAAAAAATAACACCCTCTGACTAGATTGATCTACCATGTTAAATTACTAGGGAGATCTACCTAGCAACATAGAGAACTACTTAATAAGGTAGTATATAATTACCCTGCCTGTTCTTAATGTCTTAAGGTTTATTCTAAACAATGGCTGTATTTTCCTATGTGTACAGTACTTGTAAAGCATTGCTGACCATCTTCAGTAGTATCTCTTGATATGGTAGTTTTTATATGGTTAACCCTGTTAACTACCGTTATCCACCTTGTCACTACCATTATCTACCATGTTATCAGAGTAATCTTTTTCAAGAATATCTCCAAGCTGTTGCATATACCATACAGTAGAGTAACTTTATACTGTATTTCATAGTATATAATTTAATAAGTTAAAAGTGTGGCACCAACCTTGTAGTGAACAGCAGTAACCAAAAAGTGCGTTTGAATATTTAAATGGGTATGGCCACCTGGAATTAATTAATGAACGCCAAGCCCTTTCACGGTTTTAACTGCGCATGTGCGTTACCAAGGTGAAGCCAGGTTAAGTAATACAAAGATACCGAACCATGACTTGCGATTGGTTGATTGGAAGTTTGTTTGCTTTGACCTTAGTTACGAACATACGCAGTTGAAATCGTGAAATAGCTTATTAATTCACACAATGCATTACTTATTATTGATATTTGTAGTATAGTAAAAATGGATAATCAATATTTGACTAATTTGTTAGGTTGGGTCACCATTTTTTTTGTCGAGTAATGGGTAATATTTATCATTTTTTCTACTGGACCATACACACAGCTATTTAATCGGTACCTTTGTACGCCCTACCATGGTGTTGTTTACGTTTAATACTGCGAAAATCACATCGACATTTGACGTTACGTAACAGCGTCATTACGTCAAGTGGCTTAGTGAGCAGTGAGCATTCTTTGCGTAATAAAGCGTTATTACGTCAATAGACTTTACACTACATAGCGTTTACGTTGTCTAGAGTTATTTTGTCAGGTGGATTATTACGTAAAGTGACGTTATTAATCCAAATGATGTTGAGCAACATGAAAATTTGTTTTTGTCTTGTTACCTCAATGTAATTGTGTACATTTTAAATTATTTAATTAATATATACAGTATATCTATATAAAAATTCATTATAGTTATAATTTATGTCGATGTACCAGTATTATCTATGAGATAATGTTAACAGTATATAAAAAACTGAGGATATCCAAGTGCTGTTCTTTACCGGGTGCATAAATGGATAAAGTTATCTACCCGTCCACCGGTTGAAGAGTTGAAGAAGATAGAAAGTTGTATTCATTGTATTGTAATCCAACTACGGACGGGTAAATAACCATTTTCAAAAATTATTGTTAATATTCGCAATTACGCATAGTCAAGTGAGGCTGTTGTTGTATACAAAAATAATTTGAATTTTACTTGGGTATAATAGGATTTCTATTTTATAATTTTATTTATTAATTTCGTTTTGATTTCATTTCGTTGATGTGTAAATGTAGTAGTTGTGTTGTGTGGAATAACTTACAAAATGATATTAAAATACCTGCTAATATATTACTGTGTTTTAGAATCTTGATATTTAATCTTCCTTTCTTGATATTTCATTCGTTTGTTCATTTAGATAGGAAGGTTTTGCAACTTAAAAAAACGATAACGGAAACAGGTACGCAACAAATTTTACGATGATGATTAACAATTCGTAGGTGAAGCAAATGGATAATAGTAAGGTTTCGCAACTTTACGAAATACAAAAACGGATACGTCACACTTCCATTTTTGAAAAGTGCTAAATGTTTGCAAAAATATATCAGTTTTTCTACCTATGAATCTTTGATGATCGTCCTAAAATAGTTACCAAATGTGACAGATATTTAAGGTGTTCTATTCAAATGTTACATGAATTTACGACGTATTTGTTTTCGTATTTTGTAAAGTTGCGAAACTTCGCTACTGGTTTTAACACATTTATGAACGAAATTGTGACGTAACCTTTTCCATTTTCGTATTTTGTAAGCTTGCGAAACACTCTATTTAAATAATCCATAGCATAACATAATCAAAAGGCATTTATATTTTTCATAACAATATACAAAAACAAAATTTTATAAAAAAAAAAACACAGCAACCAAAAAAAACAAACTTGTTTTAAGAAGCACTAGGAATACTAGGTACCATGCAGAGGCAAAACAAAAATAAAAAAGAACAAGATGAAAAAAACAAGATATTTAAGAGTATTTCAAGAGTTCATAGGAAAAGCACATAGAAAAACAATGGTAGTTAAAATATAATTCGATAAAGGAGGCTGTTTTAATTTGTATAAAAATGTTCTTTGATGTGAATTTTCTTACCTTTAGTTTACTGTATTCAAATCAATAACAGTAACAAATAAACAATAATGATGACATAAAATGTCTACAAAATATCAGCTGAATAAACCAAAAATAACAAAAATTTAACAACAAAGTTACTTTAAAGGTATAAACTGTAGATTGAAGTGAAAATAGGCCTATGTTTTATATTTGAAAATATAATTATTAAAAGACTTATTATTAGACCAGGTTTAAACGAATTTCTGCAACGATTTATTTTCTGTAACATGAGTACCAGCCTTTCTGTCTGAACCCTATATATTTATTTAATGGGTGTTTTATCATCATATATATCGAGGCTGGCTTTAAAAATGGGTCGTACTTTGATGCTGTATTACTCCGTTATTCTTGGCTCAAAGTCGATCAAACTTTAGACATTCAAATGGCATTATATTGTCAATATATTATACAGACAAATTTTAATGCCATAGGCTAAGTAGTCTGTACACAGGATTAAAATGAAAACGGCCTAAAAAGTACGTTCCGGTGACAAACAGCATCACCTATCGGTTACCATGAGTAGGTCGCGCACTGCACCTGTGTTACAAGCGTCAATAGGGTTTCATCTGGAAAAATGTTTCTAACTGGTTTCAGAGAATCATTTCAGTCAAATAGCCTTAAAGGGTAGGTTCACCCAAAAAAATTATCTTCCTTATATGTTTTAGTTTATCTTAAAATGAATATTCAGCCCTGTTTCAGAATTTTTATGATTCATTTTATCTATCATAATTATTGGTGAAATAGACGAAAATTGCTAAGTGGGGGATAGATCAAATTACAAGATAGAATCCCTATTCTTTTACATACAAATTTTCTGAAAGAGGGGTATTTTAAATAAATTGTGAAA
>JAOTQE010123704.1:0-12490 GCA_025631205.1 Nesometra sesokonis
CACTTTGCTATTTTGTGTGTAAAAGAATAGGGATGAAATCTAGCGTTTATTTTTATTATATTTTTTAATTCATGAGATTCAAGGGGAAAAAAATCCTAAAAATTCCCCAATAAGGCTGATATACTTTTTATGATTAACTAAAACATTATAATGAATAGTAATTTGTTGGGTGAACCTACCCTTTAACCAAAATTTAAACAAGAAAAATACTTTTCAACATAAAAACAACAAGAAGGTATACATATGTCAGAGATAATGTTAAAGATAATGTTGAAATGCCATGGAACTTAGAACGCAAAAAAAAATAAACGCACTCAGCCATGACGGGTGTCGTGTGCGTTCTACGTTCTATGTTCAATCGATTTTGATACCGACAACACACACGTAGAACGTGCCATGGGCGTAAATTAACGATCAATAAGAAGAGCCATAAAAATACAAATTTCAGAAATGAAAAATTCAGAGAAACTATTTAAATAATTTTCTATAATTCAAGAATTTTTTTAGATGGTATTAAACCTGACTTTCATCATTGGAACTGCGTTGTGGCCTGGACCTAATGTCTCTCGACGGCTGTACTAGATACACGACAAGAACGCAACACGCACAGTTTTGCCATGTGCAGTTGAATTGGCATGGCACAGTATGTTCCATTTCAACATCATCGCAAATTATCATCTTGACATGTTTTAGTTCATTTTTGTAATAGCTATTGAACCACTAATGTTGTAACGGAATTACTGCAGTAATTGTAGCAGGAAATTTTAACATGGTCCCTAAACACAAATGTGGCAGAGCCAAACCAAATGAGAATGCTAGGCAGAAATTTTAAAATGGTCAATTTTTTCAAATTTTATTTTCAAAAATATACAGTTCATACATTCAACTTCATACTACCTTAACAATTTTTAGATATATGACCAAAAAATATTTAAAAAATGCAATTTAAAAAGACCTTGCTTAGTCAATGTATACTGATAAACAATTTTCAAATTTAGTTTTCTCAAAAGTTAATTTATGTATCCGAACTTTGATTGTTCATAACTTCGCAAGGAAACATCGTATGAAACTGATTTTTTTTTGCATGGTATAGATCAAATGTGTAGTTTCATAATCCAAAAAAAACCCCTAAATTTTCAATTTCTGACTTGTGCCTCATTTTGCTTGGCTGTGCCACAAATGTAGAGAATTTCTTTTTTGTTTTTTATGTCCTATTTAACTTCTGTCATAAACAAAATGCTCCCTATTGTCAAACAAATAAAATACAGATAAACTTGCCTAAATCAAATTCAAAGATGCAGTGAAAAAAATTAAAATATTTGACTTCGAGATGGTTATTTAATGGGAAACACACCAAAATGGCATAAAAATAATTTTGATTTAAAGGGCAACTCCAGGATTAAAATTTCTATGGATAAATCTATAGAACAAATTAGTTGTAACCCAACAGATAAAATTTCACAACACTGGACAATGCGATAATGGCGAAAAACACGTTGCAAAATGAGTTCAAAATCAAAAGTGGGTCTACTACTCAAATTACACAGTGTTCAAGAATAGGAAAATTGGAAATTTTGGAAGGGTTGTGCTTGAAAACCAAAATCGCATTACAGATTTAACTTTCATAATAGGAAAGATCAAACAAATTCACAGTAGAACAAGTATATTTTAATATAACCTGCAATACGGTTTTCACACACAACCCTTTTAAAATCCATAATTTTCCTATTCTTTACCATTGTGTAATTTTAGACCCACTTTTTGATTTAATGCCTACAATTGCAAGTGTTTTCCTTCATTATTTAATTGTCCAAATGTTGTGAAACTTTGTCAGTTAGGTCACAACTAATTGCTTTATAGATGTATCCATTGAAATTTCAATCGCGGAGTTTCCCTTTAAAAATACAGTAATTCAACTTAGGCAAGTTTAACTGTACATTGTGTGTTGGTTTATCCTATTTAGAAATACTTGTTTTTTATGAGCTGAAATATTACATTATCACTGTAAATTGTGTTAACTCGATGGTAATAGATCTTCTTGAAAAATATATGCTAAAATACAGAATGTGTATCAGGAATACATACAAATAGTGTAATAAATAGATATTATTTTCAGCTATTTAACTCATAAAATTAATGTCGGTTTCAGTTTTATAATGTGGACAGTTGGATTTCAGACATAAACGTGCAAACTTGAGACAGTTGGTCTTGGATCCCAATGCCAAAGTCAACTTTCCTGGATTGCGGACTTTAGACCAGTAGATTTGGGACAAGTGAACTTGTACCTGCAGATGTTAAGCATGTGGACTTGTGACTGGCGAACTTGTGAACTTGAGACCAATAGATTTGTGACTTGGACTTGGAATCTGGCACCAATGTACTTAGGCCTGGTAGACTTGAGACAGCTGGACTTGCCACAAGTGAACTTGATACTTGTGATGGGCAGATGTTCGACTTTTGACTGGCAAAGTTGGGAATTGGGACTGGTAGACTTTGGACAGATAGACTTCAAACCAACAGACCTGTGATTTGGAACTGACAGACGTGACACTTGAGTCTGGTGGCTTTTGGACAGCAGATCTGTGACCTTAAACCAGCAGACTTGGGACTTAGTTCCAGTTGGCTTGCGACAGAGTTTACCTTTGTGACTTGAGACCAGTTGATGGCATTTGGGACAAACAGACTTGTGATTTACTAGAATTGGGACTGTTGGACTTGGCACTTGGGACCAGGAGACTTGGGATTACCAGATCTGTGACTTGGAACTGGCAGACTTGAGACAATAGGTCTTAGCACTTGGTACTGGCAGGAATTAGATAGGTGGTTTGGAACCAGCAGGCTTGGGATCAGTTGATTTGGGTCTTGGAAAGAGCGAACTTGGGAACTTGGACCTGTGGAATCGGAACCAGAGTTGATTTGTAATTTGAGACCGGCAGATTTTGAATCAGTGGGCTTGGGACTGGTAGATTTTAGACCAGTTCACTTTGGCAACTGTTTGGTCTTCTATAATTTCTGATTATATAATTTCCTGAACTAAGGGGAAAATAATACTGCCTGCCCACATAGGTACCCAACCATATGTGTGTCAATTAAAATATTTATAAAACATGGGAGATGTTAATTATTAAAAAAATCAAACTTGAAACAAAACATTATTATAAATTTCACTGTTAAAACTGTATAAAATACATAATTTAAAATCTAGAAAATTTTAATAATTTGAAATGAATGAGAAATCAAGACCAGATTTTTCTAACTCTGTGACAAAACAGTGTACAGTGGCAAAGTTGAGAAGCAAAATAGCAATTGTGCATAGCAGGTTCTTACTATAAAACATGGGAAACACAAAAAGTGTTTTAATCAAGGTGTAGTTTTGTCACACTCCGATGTTTTTAATTGAAAATAGGGTGACTGACTCAGTTTTGTGGATAAAAATGAAATGGTATATGCCGTCTGGTGTATAGTTGGCAATGGAAATTAATAAATTTTTAGTCCGATCGACTTGTTAGTTTCTCTACTAATCTTATGGCCATGAATCTGACATAACCCAGGCCCATACAAAGGAGGGGGAGGTTACATATGCACTCCACCCCTATCCCCAAGAGAAAAAAGGTCCACTTCTGTTATCGTAAGCCAATCCAAGCTGCCTACCACTGTAATGTTCTATACTGATGCATGAATGGAAACCCCAGGAAAAAGCATGTAAGATTAGCATGCTAAACCTTTATTTTTGCTTGCTAAATTAGAAATTGGCATTGCCATAGATATGTGGGAGCAGTTGGCGCAGCACTTGCGGTTCAGAATCCCAATTGAGAGGTTGGTGGTTTGAGATTTACTCACACCAGTTGCTTGTGCACCTGAGCAACGCACTTTACTCACATTGCTTCAGTCTACCCAGCTGTATGATGGGTACTGGCAAATTGCTGGGAAGTAAATCTGCAATGGACTAGCGTCCCATCCAGGGGGAGTGTCATACTCTCATCCACTTCACGCTACAGAAACTGAAAATAAGCTCCAGCCTTCGACAATGGATTTACTTTACTATACTGTAGATGAACCCCATTTGCACCTCTCATTTGAAATCCTCATTATGGCCCTGTAACACCTAGATATGATATTATGATTTATACTGTAATCAGAAAATTCAGTCATTAAACAAACATACACATTATATAAAGTTCTTTTTGCTATTATTTATTTTCCCTCAGTTCATTCATTAATTTATAAACAAAATGAGTAAAATGATCGAAATTGAATAAAATAAATAAATGTATAATAATTAAGGTAGACCAAAAACAAGGTTGGGGATGGGTCTAATGTGTCATATATAAAAACATATTTTATTGTACACAATATACATGCAATATACAGTATATAAATATATTGACTCGTTTGAGGGGCATAGTATACAAATATATGTTGCTTTGAGAGTTTCTGGTTAAAATTATGGGTAGAGGTGCCTCCAAAATAGTACTATTCACTGAGGGGCACAGCCCCGAAGTGAATGTACTATTTGGAGGCACCTCTGCCCTTAGTTTTAATCAGAAACTCAAAATTAGGCAACATATATTTGTCTTAATTCTACATCAAATATTAAAGACGAATGTCTTAGGTTAGGCCTACCATGCTCTGGTAGGTGTAATTGGGCCTTCAAGACTTATATCTTCAAAATCCACTCCACAATCTCCACAAAATATTTGTAAAACCGACATTTCGTAATTTACAGTACTTTTTTTTGAGTGTTTGTACTGTCAACTAAATTGATAAATTTACCGTTGTCAGTTAACCGATCAAAATGCCTGGGCCTATTGTACATGTGCTGTGGGCTGCCATCTTGACAATGTGTACACATCACAATTTTCAGTGACATCACTTCACAAAATAGTTTACTATATCGCAAAGTAACGTTATAAAAGTGACATCACTTTGAGAAATAGAATACTGTACTATGTTGGAATAGTAGAAATATTTGTATGTATTATATTATTTTATATCCGAATGTAAAAATTCAATTTTGATATTTTCTATTATAAGACCCATTTTTTGATGACACCTCGCAAATGTTCACTAATAATTTCTTGGCTTATCTAATTTATTTCATATAGTTAATGCCTTTTGCTTCCAAAGCTGAAGGTGTCTGTTTAAAAGAAATGCCCGAGTATAAAAAATAGACCTCATGAAACTTTGTGTTACTAGTACCATAAACACAATGAACAACAGTTGTACCAAAAAATGTGAATAAATATAAAATAAATACCAAAATGAGAATTGAAAGCAAAAAATGATTTCTAAATTTTAAAATAAAAATACATTTTAAAACCCAACTTTCAGATGTTTTAAAAAGTGAAAAATATGCATGTAAATTAATACAAGATATGCCTCCCTGTAATTAATTTGAGGCAATTTGGTTAATACTGAAGGATTTAATAGATTCTTTATAGAATCTATATTTCCTACAAATAATACAACAATATAAACAGACACAATCACACATCAATTAAATATACATTTTCGCACCATATCTGTACATTATATTACAATGCATAATATAATTATTATACATGCATATTTATAATTTATACATTAATTATCATACACATGCACCTTTGAAATCTTAAACTCGTGTCATTTTGCATCTTGGTAAACGGCAAATATGAGTATGTACGTACCATACATGATTATTATTAAATAATAATATAGCCAGAATTACAGTAACAGTAACATTGATGATAAAATAATAATTGGAGTTAATGAGTAAACATATCATTATTGATATTAATAAATATATTTATTGTAATAAAAATGTGGAATGTTATGGAAGACATACAATTTGGCCAAGAGTCAAAGAAAATATAACAATAAATAGCGATATTAATAATAAATAATAAAATCTGTGTGCTTAGGCCTAAGAAATAATTTGAACTCCTCCAAACCGTGTGCTTAGGCCTAAGAAATACTTTGAACTCATCCCCTGACTCCCCTATCATACAATAATTTATACTTTTAGCCCAATTATGATAATGATTAAAAAAACTGTATCTCCACTTTAAAAAAATCAGTTTGAATTCGTTTTACAACATGATCATTGGTATGGCAAGTCCAGAATTTTACATCTAAATTTTTCTTAACTAAAGCTTCCCTGACACTGGCATGCACTTGGGTTTGCGGACTGACCCACATGGTTCCAGGACAGTGTATACTATTATTGACACGGAGTCTGTTTTTTTCATGTCAGATTTACGAACAGATCACAAAATGTGTAACTGTCTGTTTATGCATTGTCACGCCATGTTTGTGACATATTTAAACTTTGTTCATGTACTGACATTAATTTTTTTTATCATGACCTTTTTACCTTCTTTGACGTTACAGAAACAATTTCGCATATGTGTTGATATGTCTAGTTTGCACTTAGTTTGCGGATAGGTAAAAAATGGTTTATGCTGGTATGGCTAGTCATACCTGCCAACCCTACCGATTTTGGCGGTAGACTACCGCTTTTTCGACCTCCCTACCGGCTACCGCTTTAGCATGGAAATCCTACCGCTTTTTTAAATTAAAGACCAAAAATAAAATTATAGACAATCCAAACTGTGGAAGACACTAAAAATCATAGAAAAATTAAAATACGCGGTGAATTGACACTAAATCGGGGCGAAATGACCTTTTTTTTATTTTTTTATTTTTTTTTTTTGCTTGTCACATCAAAATCGGGTAAAGCGAGGGCGGCCTACCGCTTTCCAGAGAACAAATGTTGGTAGGTATGGCTAGTTTGCGCTTGGCTTGTGCATAGTCACAAATGGTTTGCGCTGGTAAGGCTAGTTTGCTCTTAGTTTGTACATAGTTCACCAATGAATTAAAAATATTTTTGCGTACACAAATTTCAAACATTTTAAAATTTTCGTCATGGATTTCACGCATTCGTTCAGAATCTTTGCGCACGTTGCCACAAAAAGGTAAGAGCACATGGGCAAAGTGTGTAAACAAAAATGCATGACCAGTGTTAGGGTAGTAAATGTTAAGTGGGATCAATGCTATTTCTGAATTCACACTATTTTATTTGTCTTCATAAAACATAAAAAAAACCATTTTTACCTTCAACTAAAAAAAAAGTTTTTTTGCGCATTACTACCCCAAACTTTCAAACAGGGAAGAGAAAACAAAGTATAAATTTTAGGCCTTATTAAATTAAAACTTTCAAAGCGCCTTACATTAATACCAGTTTATCGGAACATCTCATAAACAAGGTGTTATACTGTAATTTGAAAAATATTTTACAAAGCAAGAGTTTTACAACAGAAAACCTGTTGAATAAATAACACATTCACACTGAATGTCACATTCACTAAAATAGTAAACCAGCCCAAATGCTTGCATCATGATTTCAACTTCTTTCCAAAAATATATTAAAGTTTTCTACTATAAATACTAAATAAATGGTATCCTTTGCCATGCTATACTTCATTATATAATTCAAAAACTATATCTACTATTAATGCTGCATTACACATAGTCAAATATGCCTAAGGCTGTGTTCAGATATAACAAAAGTATCTGGTTATGATTATAGCTACTAGTCAAATTACCCATCCTGTAACCTAGACCCTTGTGCCCAGCCCCGTAACCTTGACTTTAGTTGTCCCGTAACGTTGACCTTTGACCAAGTTCCCGTAGTAACCTTGACCTTTTACCCCGTGAATTGTGAATTCTGGTCTGAACCTACATGGTTCCACCAAGTTTGGCCAAGATGGGACCATGGAGTAGCGAAAAACCGTTATTCGACATTTGACCCAGTGACCTTGACCTTTCCAAAAATAAACCCCTCAAGGTCAAGGAGTAGAGGAACAAACAAACAGACAGACAGACAAATATTGCTCAAAAAATAGTATGATTAGCAATTGCCCTAACATCACAAGATGTTCAGACTAGTTTTAAAAAACACTAGTAAAATCAATTGCAAGGTAGTAACTTCTGTCCTTTGTGATGGTATCTAAGGTCAATTTACAATGATTATATTGGATGTTAAGAAATGGTCCCACTATCACTGGATTAATTTTATACTTTGAAATGGAGACTTCTAAAAAACTCAGCAGATTTGGTGGGGTTTCATCCAGATATCTTCCAAATGTTTTATTGTCAGAGGCAGAAAAAATGTGACATGAGACTGCACAGTGGGTGAGACGTAGTATTTCAACTCTAGTGTGAACAGGCCCTAAGTCAGGTTTATTTTTTTATTAATTAGGTGTACATCCCCATTACAAAGTTGTGTCAAGTCTTAGCACTATGGATAATTGGATTAGTTTTCACTTGATTGCTTAGCTGTACCGTATATTCCTATCCTTTATAAACATTTAATGTGATAAGCCAGTGAAGTGGTTAATTCAAAATTACCCTACATTGTTGTGTCAAGTCTTATCATAATTGGATTAGTTTCCACTTGATCGCTTAGCTGTACAGTATATTCCATCCTTTATAAGATTTAATGTGATAAGCCAGTGAAGTGGTTAATTCAAATTTAACCTATACTACATTTCTTTGAAAATGTAGGGTAAAATTTATAAAACTGACTGATGGGAATGTAGACATAATGTTAATAATGGTCTCAAAGTGTCTTAAGCCAAATTGTTTTCAAACAATGTGGATTCAACTTAGGCAAGTTTGACTGTATCATTAATTGAATACCACACCCTCAAGAGCTGATTACTGTTGATATTGCGCATTATGTTGTTAGCCGATATCCAACGTGGATCCGCAGGAACACCTGTTGAATTCATGGATTAATACTTATTTTTCCGCATCATCTATAACCGACTGCTGCTGATAATTGTGCATTATATTTTTAGCTCCTATGTGGATCTACAGGAACACCCATTGAATTGATTAAGCAATACTTATTTTTCCTCACCCTCTATAAATGACTGCTGTTTATAATTGCGCATTATATTGTTAGCCGATATCTTATGTGAATCTGTAGGAACACCCATTGAATTAATTGATTAAGCAATACTTATTTTCCTCACCCTCTATAAATGACTGATATTGATAATTGTACATTCTATTATTCGGAATAATCGGAATCTCTAGGAGCACCAGCCTGATAAATGAATTAAGTAATACAACTTTCTTCCATGGTTGAACGGTTTTTACAAAGTATTGAGGGTGCTCATAATTAGAGATATCATGCTTGAGAAAACTTGTTTAAATTTTGATATAGTTCAGACTATTATAAACTTGGAATACAATATTTTATTTATAAAATTCTTTAATTTTGATAATAACCTACTAATAGGAAGCTTTTGAAACAAAATAAAATAATGGAAATAAAATGGATGTGTCATAAATTGTAATTGTAACGTTTAGGTTGAACATGGTTCAGTATCAGTATTTTACATAGATTTATTATTTACGGCTAGATTGTGAACTTCTACAGAATACATAGCCCCGAAGTGCAGTTTCATGTATGCGCCTACTATTCCATAATCCAATCAATCAAATCGTGTTGCGTTCTAACGCTGTTGCTATGCCGAAATTGCGCATGCGCAATCTTTCATAGAAGTTTTAAATTTATCAATAAGTGAAAGCAAATTTAATCCAAATCTAAATTTTATTGACAACATAAAATATGTGTGACATATAAAGAATGTTAAAAATACAATAATTGTAAAACAGTTATTATTAATCTACATGGGATTGCAATTCTACAGTGTTAAGTTCACCACATAGCCGTAAATGATATATCTATGTATTTTACAACAATCATCAATTATTCAAAAGTCAAACACTGGGTATATTTTTTAACATATTTATCAACTTAAAAAAATAACCGTGTGATGTATTCCTTTCTGTCAACATTTTTCGTAAAGTCGTGAAACCCATTCTGTAAATACTGAAATACTGTGCATTGTGTTTAAAATAACATTTGATATTGATATTACAGTTCTAATATCCATTGTATTCCAAAGTCTATAAAAATTGTGTATACATTAATTCATGTTTTATTAATTTATGACTCAATTGATTCCTCGAATTATATTAATTATATACAACATGTTTTTTTTTATATTTATGGTGATCCATATAAACTATAAATTTATTGATTAATAAATAGTATAAAACATTACAGTTGGTGAGTAAATTTTGTCTTAAAGGTTTCTGATTTATAAAAACAGTCATAATTTATTATAATCATAATTTAGTTTCAATAATATAAATGTATGTTTAATATTATTATTGTTAATAATAATTTTCCACATATTGTGTCATGATGTATTATCATTATATCCTATATATTTGTTTTTGCTCTCAAATTGTCAACAAATATCAGTACTAATATATCTTAAGAAGGCTTTAGTGATTAAAACAAGCTTCACCATAATATTGCATGAAGTGAAACAATCCTTGATTTTGTAAACTCACAGAATTTTTAAATGATGGATCAAGCTTTAATAGCACAATAGCACAAATGCTTAAACATCCATTTTAACTTAACTGTACACTTTGATATTTGTGACAGAGCCAAACCAAAGAAGTAATAAGTTACAAAGCTAGTTACCAGAACTCCCAAGTCTCCAGGATTGTCCCAGAGTCTCCAAGAATTTTGGATCAACTCCCAGGCTCCCAAAATTATGAACTTTTCTCCTGGAATTTAGTCTGCTCCAGGAAATTCTCAAGGTTTTGAAAAATATTCACAATTAGACCATATTTTGGGATTATTTTTTTAAAATATTGGCTGACAATAATAAAATCTGAAGTTTAGCAATGCTTTTATGTAACGTAATGGCATACATTAACAGTGACAAAATATGTCAGAAACTACTGCTTCACAATAAGCAGTGTGTTCAGCTTTAAAAAAGGGTATTGTACACATATTTATGAAGTGTACACAATACAAATGGTGGATGGACGACAACAAGACAATCTTCAGGGATTCTGTTTTCACAACTTGGGACCTCCGAGTTACACAATATACTGATTAGGCAATTTTCAAATTTCGTTTCCTGAACACATTTAAATGTTCGAAATTTGATTGTTATTAACTTTGTTAAAGATAATAAAGTATAGTGTGATAATTTATGTATAAATAAATTTTCAATTTTCTGACTATATCCCTTCTTTGGCTTGACTCTGCCACATATATTGTACATGTATCCACCATTTACAACCATCTATAGTAAATTTTTAACATGGATTCCTGCTTTGCACCAATGGGTGAGGTTAGATCAACCAGTAGGGATTTAACCTTCGATAGTCCAGCTTACGAATTACTCCCAATCCAGCTAGTTGTCTAGCACACCTCTTTGCCAAACATCACAACACAACATTCTTCATCGACTGCATGAATTCTTTTCATCTTTAGATTCCACATATTTCTGTTCTATCCTTATGATTTCATCTTAAGTTCTTCTTCCACCATTTCAAGTTAAATATAATTTTTTAATATTGAAGAAACAATGTAACATGATTCTTTTCCTGAAAGAATTTCCTTTCGACTTTGTTCCTCTTCAGCTTACATTTACCATCTCTCATGAAATGAAAGAACAGTTCCTCACATGCATTCTACTGATTGTATATTTCTTTTTGTGCTTTCCAGATTTTAGACTTATGAAATAAAAGACCAATTCCAGAGCACATCTTTTTAATCTCTTCACACACTGTTCATTTCTTTTTCTGTTTTCCTGATTCTCCTCCACCAAATTTCTTTAAGAATGCTTTTCCTTTTGATAATAGTCCTTTCTTTTTCTTTGCATCTTCCATACTTGTCTGACTTACTTGATCAAAGCCGTTACTTTGTTTTGAGATGCTGCTGCCTATAGATGACTGCCTTCCCAGGTCCTGCTGTGAATCTTTCGTCTAAAAAGCAAACAGATAAACAATAAAGATGTAACGTCACATATTTTAAAATATTGTACATTATTTTAAATAGGGCTCGATTTTTTACTAGCCCAGAGTACAATGGCTAGTGAAAGCTGTACCGGGCTAGTGAATTTTCATTTTTACTAGCCCAGTTGGCTAGTGAATACAGTCTCATGCAGTCACTGTTACACATAGATTAAGTTGTCAGACACGGGCTATTTGAATTGCTTGTGGGCTAGTGAAATGTAAAGTCAACTTGCCCAGTAGACTAGTAAAAATAAATTGAGGCCTGAATTGTCCATCACATTGTTTTAAGTTAAAATCAGACGTTGTTTGATAAATATTAAAAAAAAGGTTGTTTTATTTAGCAATACTAGTAAATAATATACAACATGTACTTTCTTCAAAATAAGCAAGTAACTTTTCAAAATCATTTTACTACCATTTTTCAAGTGACAATGCACCTTTAAACAATTAATATAAAATAAAAATTCAAAGATAAAATGTCCCAAGTGCATGGCTGCAGTGTAATTTTCATACAGTATATGATTAGGGGATGATCTTAGGGGATTAGGATTAGGGGATGATCTTAGGGGATTAGGATTAGGGGATGATCTTAGGGGATTAGGATTAGGGG
>JAOTQE010123715.1:0-12489 GCA_025631205.1 Nesometra sesokonis
ATTCAAATTTTCGGTCGTTAAATTGACAAAAATAAATCTCACTATTTTTGGATCTCCAAACTTGGGAGCTCTGCATGTGATTAGAAAAGAAGGTCTGGAGAATTTGGCATTGACAGGAAGGATTGAAGGAAAAAGAAGCAGGAGAAGAAGAAGAGTTACATGGGTGTTGAGTTTGAGGAAATGGCTGGAGGAAAATGGAGCTCAACATCAGGAAGAGGAGCTGTGGAGAAGAGCGAACAACAGGACAGGAAGAAGATAATTATAAACAGCCTACAAAAAAATCGGCAAACTTTAGCAAGTTTGTCTAAAAAAAATTCTCTAGTGTGAGCATAGCATTGTGTTCACCCAAACAATTTTTTTTTTACTGGTAAACTGGAGTAGCGCTCTAGCTTGGTGGTTAGCATGCTTGCCTTCCAATCCCGAGGTCCTGGGATCGAACCTGGCTGAATGCTAGGTTGGTTCCCACGACTTAACAACGCCACTCTCCAAGCCTCATAATGAGACATGGTTTGGAAAGCATGGCGTAGTTCTCATCCTGTTAGTGGCGAGTAAACTCGCTGTTGGATGTGACACGAAATAAATAAAAAACTTCCCTTATAATCAGTAAAACGAACATGGCTGTGTCAGGCATGGCTTTCAGGTTGGTTTTGAGCCCCAAATTACATTAACTAGGGTTTTATGGGCTCCTACTTTGTAATGCTAAGGAATAAGTCGTGAAAAGTACCTATGAGTGGTAAAACTGTGTTCCAATCAGTGTTATTTATTTTACATCAACACAAATTCTACTGGCCTCTTATATATTTTTACTGGTAGATTTGATGGGTAAAACAATTTGGGAAAAAAAAAACTAATAACACTGTTTACTTTAATGGTTTTTTTTAACAAGAATACCCAGTTGGTCTCATTTTCGGCAGAATTTCATCTTTTGGTGGGGTCCAACTTAAGCCGCGTTCATACTATGATGATAACGATCAGCATGATTAAAAGAAATTTCCTGTACATGGAATTTGTAGAGTTGTCATACTAGAACAACTCAATCATACAGTATAAAAATGGTGTCATAATCAACCAGAGGCCTACGGCCGACGACGTTCCTGCTCACAGTGCATGCAATTGAATTAATAAATACACCTCTATGTGACCTTTTACTCCAGGCTAGAATGTCAGTATTAGTAGTCCTTACTTGCATTAATAATATTCATTAAATTAGGTATCTTTATCCTAATAAACACCTATTGTGACTGTTGACCTGAATGACCTCCAAGTGACCTTTGATCCCTAACTGGTTTATGGAAGTTGTCAGTGGTTCTTATAAAACCGTTAAATGATTTTATCATTTTTATTGATTATGACGTCACTTGATTTGATTTATGAAAATATTTTTTGTCGTATCCACAAAGAAAATTTAACTGTTCTACAGGTAAATTGATAAAATACAGGTAAATGTATTAACAAGCCTACTACTCTAGTGGAATATAATTAAAATTAACACAAAGCAATTCATGTTGTTATGACTCATTGCTGTGAATATTTTTACAACCAATGTTATATGGGATATTTTATCACTTTGATTGCAGTCGTTTTGAAATTTGATAGAAAATGGTCATTGATTTTGATGCTTACAATTTATAAGATTTTAAATGAAACTTCTGCTTTCAGATTAGTGTGTTCTGCTTTCGAACAATTTTTGGTCCTTTATAGCCTTAGTTAAACAAAATTTGTTCCTTTTTCTTCCATTCCTACATCAAAAACTAGACTCAGAAATACAGGCCCAGTGTCTAGTATGAATTAGTTTAAACTTTACAGTTAAATCCTGACTGTAAAATAAATATCTAGGGGACATCGACCTAGGCACTAAAATGCATATAATATCACTAGGGGCCTGTTTCTAGTGAAGAGAAAAAAAATCGATAAAAAATCAGTTTTCTAAAAAAATATTTTATGGCATTAGAAACGGGACGAGTTTGAAAAAAAACATTAAAAAATATTTGGCCCGAAAGTTAGATTGTTCATTCTGCCTTGCTGCACTATGCTCAGTATCATGGTAAAATTATTGTTCTCATGTCATTAAATTAATTATAAAATTAAATGGTTGGTTTCTTGTTGATAGTAAGAAATGATATTCCTAAAATGTGCTATTCTTCTGAATGGGATCGTGAGAAAAAAAACTTGTAAAACTTGGGGTTGTAAATGTAAACAAACTAGCGAGCGAATCCAACCTACTCGTTCAAAAATTAAGAGCTTTTCATTTTTGTGACGTTATTATCAACCAGGATGGTGGTCAATAAACCGAATTCACTGAGGGGAAAAAACCCCATAAAAATACTGGATTCTAGTTTCAAGTTTATTATCTTCACTCAACAATGACATACTTAAGATACATTGTGTGGGAGCAGTTGGCGCAGCGGTTGCGGTTCAGAATCCCAATCGAGAGGTCCGTGGTTCAAGACTCACTCACGCCAGTTGCTTGTGCACCTGAGCAACGCACTTTACTCACATTGCTTCAGTCTACCCAGCTGTATGATGGGTACTGGCAAATTGCTGGGAAGTAACCTGCGATGGACTAGGTCCCATCCAGGGGGAGTATCGTCCTCTCATCCGCTTCACGCTACAAAAGATGGAAATAAGCTCCAGTCCTATGAGCCTTTAAGCTCGGACAATGGATTTACTTACTAAGATACATTGGCATTCTGTAATAATGGTAAATAAGATTTTTTTTAAAGAAATTCAATAAAATTTTGAGTGGAGAGAAACAATAAGCAGTAAAAGCTTTAAAAAAGATTTTGTTTTCAGTAAAAACAGGGCCCTATGACACCACAGTTTATTAACATATTTATTGAAAATCATAAGTCAATCTCAAGAGATAATGTGATACTACTTCATTGCTATTAGAAGATTCTAAAAATATGATCAATACAAATCTATGTCTTCTTAGCTTACAGTAAATTATGTAACAATATCAATTTCAATATCAGGGCTCCGAAGTCTCCAGGATTTAGCCTGGAGTCTCCAAAAATTTGTCATCATCTCCTGGGCTCCTGGAAATACCCAATTTTTTCAGGAATTTAAATTTTTTCATGATTATCTCTAGGACTTTTGATATAAATTAGCAATATAAACAAAACAAAATGTTGTATTTTCATTTATTTGGACACTAAATTGTGTTTTCAAGGTTCCTTTGCAATTGTAACAATTTAGTGTGAATGCCGAGCAGTTAAGGCCGCCAATGAAACCCCTAGATCTATGGAACCCCGGCAGGGCTAGAAATTAACGGTCGCCCGATCGCCAGTGTCGACTATAACTTGCCAAGGATGTCTAACATTTTTGTAAACAACGCCCCATTGGCGACCAAGAAAAAAAATCCGAAAATACTTGATTCAGTAGGTGGGATTCGCAATTTTTCCCAACAAAATATTTCTAAATTTTCCTTACAAAACAACCATTTTCTAAATTGGTAAAATAAAATTGACGTTACCAAGATTTTATACACATTTGTGTAATTACCAATAATAGTACACCCCCACCTGTAAATGGTTGGTGCTAAACAAAGAGGGCAATAGCGATCGAGCAACATCTGAGCAACATGTTTTAGAATGAACTAATTTTTGTTTGGAATATCGTCATAAAATGACATTACGAATTATTAATTGATTGAATGTCCCGAAAATATATCAAGGAAGTACATGCTAGTCTACATTTTAGGTAAAACAAATTTATTGTAAATTACTATGTCAATTTTTTCTCATTCGTCACGCAATGTGCTAACCCGTAAATGTGAGGCACGGGGGGGGGGGGGGGTTCGCTAGCAGCCTGCCTAAATGTGGCTTCATATCATGTGGCGAGACTCGCTAGGCTTAATTTTCGGACAATGATTGGTTTCTTAATTTTTAGTTAATTTGTTCAGTGAATGTTATAATCCATTTGGAATAACATACAGTACATTATTCAATTAAATTTTGTGGTTAGAGTTTTATTTAAGCTGATTTAGTGTTTTTAAAATGTTAAAACCATCAATTATACTTGCGTCTATGAGACGTCAGTGGTACCTACCAAATTTTGGCCACTAAATATGTACTTAACACGTTGACTGCCAGACCCCAGGGTTCGAATTTAACCAAGGCCCCAAGGCCATTTGCTGCCAATGCCCTCTTATTTGGCCTCAGTGCCTTAAAAAATTGACCATCATCGAGGCCACTTTGGCCTTGGTGCCCCATACTTTCAGTAATACACAAGGATACAATTTGTACAAAATGGCCTCAGGTGCCCTGTAGTACCACTTAAAATCAAGCCAAAAATGGCCTTGCCCCTACAAAGCCCAAATTCGAGGCCTGATACCCCTTTTCCTGTTTCATTCTCGTGTGCCAGAACAGGTTTATACTGTATGTACATAGTTTTAGTCACATATCATCAAAATAGAGTGTCTAATATTTTGGCGGAGTTTATTTGCCTGCATTAAAAATACGATTGTTATCAGTGACAAGTTTACTCGCCTGCATTAAGGTGCCACCACACTTTGCAATAAAACACAACAAACAAACGGAAGTTATTTCAAATTATCATTATTATCATTATCATTATTATTACCCCTGAAGAGACTGTAAGTTTACGATGTACGCATGTATCGTGAGAAACGTTATAAAGGTACACTGTTTTTGATGAGTATACTCATTTACTCGAGTACACTCGATTTTGTTTTATGACAAAAAGTAAAAACACCAGGGCAACTTGATTTTCATCAGGGCCAGTGGCATGTATTTGTTACTGGCCTTGCTGGCTACTTTGGATTAGTAGTTAATTTCTAGCCCTGCGCCGGTAGTGCCGTTCGATTTCAACTCAATTTATTTTGCATTTATCAATAATAAATCATTTCCAAGTTCATTTTTAATGATGAATATCGTAATAATAATGTAATCATGTTGTTAAATGAATGAACATAGTAGGTCTTGCCTGCCTTACTTCAAAATACAATCATAAGCAGGCATAGGCCTTAGATTAGCCAGGCATTTTAAGGCTTGTTTCTTTGCTCAGAATTATTAAATCATTGATAAAGTACAATTCAACAATCATTAAATAACTTAAATTCATATGATAAATATCCGTACATGTTACCAACAATCCACATGATGTTGGTGGCCGAAAATGATCTACAGTACCCCAGAATAAATGTGTTTTATAGATCTTATTTGATCAGTTTTCATGAACCTTTGCATTTACGAACATTCTCAATAACAGGGGCAGATCAGGGATCCGCTGAAAGGGGGGGGGGGGCCCACTTTTCCAGAGTCCGGGTGGGCGTGGTTTGCTACTTTTTTCATGACGAGCAAAAAAAAGGTTATTTCCTCATTTTGGTGCCCCGATACCCTATTTTGATCGTATTTTCGGTATTTCGGACACCGCGCACCTAATATAAGGGAGGACGTAACTACGTTTTGACGATAATAGGGAGGGGGCGGGCACGCCCCTGTGCCGAATTTAGTGTGAAACAGTACTTTAACATTTATTTGTATTTCTTTGCTCCTTCGATTATTGGGATATTGTATATTCATACATAATTTTCTCACTAGCTACGCTTAGTTTTTTTTTTATATTGCAATTAATTAAATCTGACAAATTGACTGATACCTATGAATGTTTTAGGCACCACCATGCAAACAATGTTGATCAGGCTAGTGGACATAGCAGCTTAGCTCTGCTGAGTGGATTAACACAATTCCAACTTTTGGCCTAGTTTAAATTATGTTGATTACAACTAAAATATATTTTTAAAAATCCCATCTACAACATTGATGGAGAAAAAAACGTCACACCCCAACTGATGTGTTTTTATCATGTTATGCTAAACAAGATTCTTATAAGCAAATAAATATTTCAAAGCAAATAAATTCAACAGTAAGGACACTCCATAGTTTTAACAAAAATGCTTTTTGTTATCAGTGGGGACTGAAAGCAGGAGCAGATCCAGAATTGCAGGTGGGGGGGGGGGGGCTTAAAAACCGACTTGAAAAAAAAAACTTATGAGGACTGCAGCCTGCTTTGCCTATTGAAGCCCATTTGTAGCTATTATAACACACATGTTTACAAGCACATTGTCACTTCATCTACTAAAAAAAAAAATCAGTCCATTTTACAGGTGGGGGTGTGGGGTGGTGGGAGACGTAAGCCAATAAAAAAAACACAATAAACCAATACTAATAACAAACAACAATTATTATGATAATAAAAATAAAATAGAGAAAGAAAATTGTTTTCTCACCTTGTTAACCCTGTTTCATAGCGAAATATTTTTTCTGCATATTTCATTTTCTGAGGTGTAAACTGTATAAATTCCACCTTGTTATATTTCTTTGCAAATTCAATTCCATATTCTTCCGATTGTTTATCAACCTCCGTTAAATATGACCAATGTATAAACAACTTGTCAGTTTTTGTTGTGCTATTATCAAAGTATTCTAATTGTTTTTCGGGTTGATTTTCAAAAACTTTTTTTAAATTCAGGTGCCCTATAATTCTGGCAGTAGTCCGATATCCAACGTCTTTTTCGTAACCTACCGTTGGTGCATCATTCATGCGAAAAACACACTCGTTGCTGTCAATCTCCTCGCCAGCTCCTCGGTTTAGGAGCTGTCCGGAGCTCGACACTATAGCACACGTTTTACAATGGAATTTTATTGTCTGAAATTTGAATAAGAATTAAATATAGTTAGTAAATTAATTAATCAGTGAATAAGGCCATCTTGCCAAAGAACACAGGCAACTGACTGGTTTGAGTTTCAAAATGTCAACTTCACAAATGGAAATCTGAACCACAACTAATACACCACCTGCTCCTCTTTTTTTCAGTTAACTTTTGAATGGACAATGAAATACACTAATACTAGAAGCAGTGGCGGCTCCACAGATTCCCCGACAGCAGGGAAATTCCCCTGACAGGGAGGGCACCCCAGACAGGTATGGTAAGTTTGTGGTGGGTGTGCTCCCGCTTTTCAGTTTGACAAGAGAAAAAAAAAAGGCATAAAAATTATTTTCCATTACTCTTTTGGTATACTGGGGGTTCGACTGGGGGTTTGACTGGTCTCACAAAGCTCCCGACAAAGTCTTAACCTTCTCCCCAAAGGGGAGGGGACATCACTCCTGCCTTCCATCTACTTTTTACATTTTTTTATAAGCAAGCCCCTCTCCCCCATCCCACCACCATCCCCCCAGGCTGGATACCGACCCGATATTTCTGTGACTAGGTTTCGGGATAAGGAGTTACATTAAAAACAAAAATGACTTCAGTGTTGCTCTTTAAGGACATTGACAGAGAGAGTATTTCACCTCGATATGAAGTTTGTCCCAGAGTAACAGGAGCTCTTGCCGCAAAACTGAATTATTTTCCCTCAAACACACTAGTTTGTCTCCTTCAAGAAAATAACATACGCACAAAATCTATTCCACGACAATCCATCATTCAGTTTAATTTACAGCTAACAATGAAGCAAATGTTCTTACTAAAACAATTTCAATTAACATCGTGGAACAATACAGTACCTCATTCTATTTAAAAATACTATTGGTCATCTATATTAAATTGAATTATCACCCATTTAACTGAACTTCGTGTGCTACATTCTCCAATACCTTGTATAGGTAACAAGATTAGTCATTGAGTTAAAGTAATCACATCACCTTTGTTAACATCAATAATCACAACTTTTTTCTGCATGGTTCACAAGCTATTAAAATTAATTAAATTAATAAGTAATTGATTTTAGCCAGTTAATATGATTTTTACACAGTTTGCTTTGTAACCTTACAAAAATGAATACTTATGTTTGTGTTCCTAGGCAAGACACTTTATCCATGTTTCCTCTCTCCACCCAAGAGGTGTGTATCTGGGAGGTACAAATGTCATGCACTGATTAAAGCTGCAACATTATACAACAGATTGTGTTCCACTGATGTTTGTTCTAATAACTGGGGGTATTAATTGTGAAGCACTTAGAGGCCTTGGCAATAAGCGCTATATAAATGTCACATTAACTTTTTTATTTTTTTCAGAGGCTGAGGGTGGGTGGCAGGTTAAAATTAGGTTGGGTGGAAGGCATTAAAATAAGATGGGTGGAAAATGTTTGGGGTGGGTGGAACTGTCCATTTCCACTCAGCGCAATTAAATCCCTGGACAATGGATACACACTAAGAGGGGGACTGAAGAAGAGACGGATGAACTGCATTAGACAAAATGGAAAAATGATGGACTTACAACAGATGGTGCCAGATGGAGAGTGATGATGAGACGATTCAATCATCCCAAGAGGACAAATCAGAAAGATGACGATGACAGTAGTGGTGGGTGATGGTGGTGGTGTGTACATGAAGGATGAGATGATGATGATGACAATGATGATGGTTATG
This sequence comes from Nesometra sesokonis, assembly GCA_025631205.1. NCBI lineage: Eukaryota > Metazoa > Echinodermata > Crinoidea > Comatulida > Antedonidae > Nesometra > Nesometra sesokonis. Next base: position 8,395 of record JAOTQE010123715.1, read on the forward strand.
ATATTGATGACGACTAAGATTGATGAGTAAGAAAATCAATTTTACTTACCCAATTACCTAACAACGGTTGATAATCATTTGGAGATAATTCCTTCCTCTTCCCTTTAATTATGTCACTAGAAAAAGCTTGTTTCCAATTAAATTTATGATTATTATTAGAGTTTGTAATTTTTGTTTTTATATCGCTAGTTTTTTCTTTTTTTTCTTCAGTGTTCATGTTACGTTCCAAAGCTGGTAGTAAGTTCCCTGGTAAAACATTTACGGCATTTTCGGCCGGTGCCTCAACTTGAAAGTTTATGGATGGCATAAGTTCCTTTTGTGATGGTACCCGGTATATTCCTTCATTATAATTCACTAATGACATACATACTATACTGGTCAAGATGTAGAATAAAACCAGAGCAAATATCCGAAATGGAGTCTGAAAAAAAAGAAAATTATTTAATTAATATTTGTGAGCTCTGACCTGTCTACTGGGTTTCTACTCCATTTCCCAGGCTTCAGAAAAAATTAACAATATAAAATATGCATAAAACACTTTCTGTATTTTAAATAATTTTAATAGAAAAGCAAAATTATTACAAATGTTTTTGCTCTTTTTTTCGATCACAAATTTCCAACTTGGGTAAATCCAGGTGGAAATTCTGCTTCAAGTTCACAACTTGTGTATACAAGTTCACCGATGAAAACTGACAAAATGAAAGTGTTTCACATGTTGTGAACTGGGAAACCCCCAGTTGACAAGTTCTATGAACGCAGCATTAGCCCGGTTATGTTTTCACTCTCAATTTAGCAGAACTAATTCACAAGTGTCTCCATCTTCTTGCGTAAACTTCCTACATTGAGTAATAAATCACAAAAAAACAGCAAGAGAAATTCTCTCACATTGTTTGTATAATTTCAAAATCTTGGCCATTTTCAATTAAAAAACATTTAATCTTCTTAACCAAATATAAATGTTCACATTCATTTTAACATACAGCTACTGAATTTCAAATGTAATTTCTCTAATTAAATCTATAATAATGGACGTATCCTGAATAAGCAAATCTTAAAAACTAGAATGCAAAATGGTTGGCGTAAAAAAAATATAACCGCCGGAAAGGCATGAAAAATAAAAATGTGCACATGAGGAAATAAAAGTAAATTTCGGGATTATAGAAAATGTTACATCCCCTTGCACAAAACATACAAGATATCAGTTTGGTGTAAAAATATGTTATTGTTTTTGTGATCTGTATACAGTAATCCCCATGTCGGCATTATTGTCGGTCTAAACTCCTTCACACAGAAGATCAAATTTCGGTAATATAACGGCTTCCTGTGAAAGGGTTTGTGAAAAAGGCTTAAAGTTGGTTTCCAACTTTGACCTTTGTTTAGTTATGCTTCACTGCATAAGCAGGCATTACACTGTGGAACCTTTTGTACATATCCGGCCTAAGGCAGTGACGGAAATATTTTGAAAATCATTATATTATCATCAACATGTACTATGTTACTGTGAAGGCCATTTTCCTGTCGATTGTTATTCCAAAATTCAAATCATGCTGGACACTTATATTTCAGGTATATACTACGCTGTGCACAAAGAAATTCGCAACTGCGATTTTTTTTATATTAGTTAGATAATTGTATATTTTACGTTCTGAAGGAATTAAGTTACAAATCTAGAAAATATAATACATAAACAACATATGTGATTTATTTCTAGGCCCAAAACTTGTAAATTCTTGCCGCGGTCAATGTTGCATCGCGAGCACCCAAATTTAATGATCCAATTCGTCAAAGTTGAACTCGGTTTAACTTTGAGGATTCAAGTTGTTAACATTTGCTGTCGTTGAGATTAACATCGAGAGTGACTCCTTTTCCTGTCAATCATTGCGAAAAATTGGAATTTTTTTCTAAATTAACGATCAAAAACGCTGTTTGAAATTGCTGTTTTGGGGATTTATGATCGATAGAAAATCAGGCTTAGAGGAGAGTAAATTTTTTCAGAGTAACAAGTAACAATTAACAATCTAATCTGATTGTGCGAATTGAGTTGCAGTGGCAACTTGTGGTAGAAGTTGTTCAGGCATCTCAGACAGTGCTGGCCATGCTTAATGTATTTCCTGCATGAGCAGATCGATTTTCATGTCAGATTACCATCCATGAGTCCGTCTGTCGTTGACGCAAAAGCTCGCCCTTAATTCCACTTTGTGACAAATGGCAATAAAGGGCAATATTTGTCAGCGTTGCTCAGGTTGCAGTTATATATTATGCTCTCTCTAGGGTCATTTTTTTCTTAGCCAACCTGGATAAAGGTTGCCGATTTTTTTTAGCCAAATAATACATTCTTTAGCCACATTTTTTAAAATGTTAAAAACTGTTCAAAATGACCATAAATGGACAGCTTTTGGGGATTTATGACCATAAAATGGGGATTTTCATTTAGCCAATTTGGCAAATGAGGTAATTTTTATTTTAGCCAAATGATAATTCCAATAGTCATCTGGCAACTTCAGGGTTAAAATTTCGTTCAAATTCACAGGAATCAGTTTAGACTCTCGCAAATTATTTTTGAAATCCATAGAATCCTATGTTTTTATTGTCATTTGTTCACTTGTATTTTTCTTCTTACCATATTGTTCTAGTAAAATTTTCACAAAAATGTATCTTTAATTTTGTTCTCTGTATTTATTATTTGATATTGACAAAAAAAACATCACAGATTAGAATTAATACGTGTAACCTGGGTTTCATCAACAAGTTTAATTAAAAGCAATGAGATACAAACACACAAAATGACAGCACCCCATCAGAAAAAGATGCAGATTCGTGCACGTACAAAAAATCAGCTATGGGAGTGACCATAAAAAAGTGGATAATGCTAAGTTTTTGATACAAACTTTGAGAATCCAAAATGATTCTCCTAAGACGTTTAGGAATATGGGAATGGATTCTCGGATTCTTGCCGAAATTCTAACCTTGGACTTGGCGAATGGTTAGAGTGAGCATAGGTTATATAGTACTACACCTTGTACAATAGTTGCTGTACAAAATTCATAATGTGCCATCCATCAGCCTATTTAATGTTTCACTAATTGCCATCCATCAGTGCCATTGAAAATGTTTGTTAATTGGGGATGCTTTTTCACCTTAATTGTAAGTACATATTCATACTGGCAGAAATTGTCCCCATATAATTGGCAGTACATTTTACTATTTTGAAATGCAACTCTTCACTTTAATTAAAAGTGAATATAATTGGTTACGGTTGGAATTTGAGATCTTTTAACTAGACGTGGAGACAATTAATAGTCGTAGGGATAATTAACATTAATTTTTCTGACAGGATTTGGTAAATGAAGGTCATGAATGGCAAGCATAATCATATAAAAAAATAAAACATCCTTACACACTTTATCTAGCAGTGCCCTAAACAGAGGTGGTAGAATGTCTTTGGATCTGGGGTGAATGAGGGGAGAGTTTTCAGTTTTGGCTTAGTTAATTTGAAATAAATCGGATCAACAGTTTCTAGGATAGACAGAGATAGAGACAAAGACAAACAGACAGCCAGATAGAGACAGACATGCAGATGGAGCTCATTGAAATACCCACTAAGGGCTTGTTCACGCGAGTTTTTTTCAGTGTTTTACACCGTTATTTACCGGTTAAACAAATTCCCGGTTTCGCCCGAACGGGTGTTAATTACAGGCCGCCCGTGGATTTAACACCAAAACAGCTTGATATGCCAACCCTGCAATTAACTGGATATTTTTCGCAGCGGGGAACCTTATCTGTTTTTAATCACTTTGCCAAATGTTTTACTTGATTTGAACATCGAGAAAGGAGAATTTATTTATATAAATGGAGAGTAGTGCAGTTTTTTCGTATTCATATTAATTTCAATACCCTAAAACCTATAGTCCTAGTATTTGTTGGAGCATGGAGATCGTTAGCGACCATAGTGCATAAGTTTGCTACAGTAAAATTGCGGCGATCCGTGCCGCCTCTCGCTATTTTATATAAATTTACCATAAAATCTAGTACAGTTTTGGAAAACAAATAGAATGATTGGAATCAACATTGCCTGTATCATTAGCTTTTTTGCTA
>JAOTQE010123726.1:0-12488 GCA_025631205.1 Nesometra sesokonis
ATCAAATTTGTAGTGAGCACTGGGTGTGCATTGAATTTGTAGTGAGCACTCAGTGTGCATCAAATTTGTAGTGAGCAATCAGTGTGCATCAAATTTGTAGTGAGCACTCAGTGTGCATCAAATTTGTAGTGAGCACTCAGTCTGCATCAAATTTGTAGTGAGCACTCAGTGTGCGTTGAATTTGTAGTGAGCACACAGTGTGCATCAAATCTGTAGTGAGGAAGGGGGCTTTACAATAGTAGTAGTAGTAGTAGTAGTAGTAGTAGTAGTAGTAGTAGCAGTAGCAGTAGTAAAACTTTGTATGTGGTTAAATTCATTTTTATTTGTTATTAATTACATGGATTACTTGAGACAATATTTAACGGTCTTAATTTTGTAAGAGATTTTCATTGAAAAATACTTGATATGAAACCTCAAGTCCTCTGTAAATCTGATGGTGGCAGCCAGGAATGACCTGATAGTCTAGGCAATCTAGCATTTAAAGTTCAATAATCTGCAAAGGTTTTTTTGTTTTAATTAAATATATCGGGTGGGCATAAAAAATTACCCGTACTTTGATGATACATTGCTCCACTATCCTATGGTCAAACTATTTAAAACTCTACACATTTAAATTACATTATGTTATTATATTGACCAATTTTTAAGGTCATAGCCTAGCAGTTTTTATACAGGTTTAAATGAGAACATTGCCTCCAAAACACACGTTCCGGTAACCGACATTATATTGCGTGTCGGTTGTCATGAGTAGAGCACACCACGGATCATATAGGATCTGTGAGCACACGATGGACCTGTATGACACGCATCAATCAACTGAGTATCATCTGAAAAAAAAAATGGCTGACACTAGTGTCTAAGACACTCTTCTGCCAGATGAGTATGAGTTTTGCTGAAACAAGATTTTTTTTTGGAGCGGATATGGAATTGATAGCAACATGTTTTACTAAAGTGTTGGAGAGAGAAAAAATTGTGAAAGTCTCCCTGAGAAAAAAACTGGAAGAAAAGTTCAATTTATTCGATTATAAAGTTCTAGAAGGGAAGCTGTGCAGTGGACTCAAAAGTGTTTGCTTCGAAATATATATTTTTTTATAGGCCTATAGAAGGGGCACTTCGTTCACAGAAGAAAATATCTGCATTAACAAATTGCAGGGACAGATTGTGAGGAACCGTGGAGTAGGCCTATCTCGAACTTCTGTGAGGAATATTACAAAAGAAATTGAAATAAAATTGTACAAGCGAACACAGATTTTAAATAGGGTAAAATGGTTTGACAGAAAAGAAAATATTGTAACAGAATCCTTAAAGGTTTGGCCTCGTGGATGGAAATGATTCTATTTTAGATTGCGCCCAATAGGCAGAATAGAAATGTCCGGAATTTTCTCATGAACAGAATTCTTCAGAGATGAAATTGAAATTTCGTCTGTATACTTAGAACATGATGTTCTTTGAGTGTGTACATTTTTAGAAGCCGACGCAAAAGGGTTTTGGAGATATCCAGCCTCAAAGTATGGGCAATTTTTTTATACCCACCCGGTATATGACGACGGGATGAAATTCCACAAATCACACCTCTGTCATACCTCGGGAACATGCAAATTAGGTAAAATATGCAAGTTTCAAAATATAGGGTACCCATATCTCGACAACCGCTGGGTATAGAGTTGATTTTTGTTCCAAACTGTTCAGAATTGTATATTTCTATTTGCTCTAATGGAACTTTTTGCCCAAAAATGACTGGAAATGACATTTTTTACCTTTGACCTCATTTTCCCAGTATTTACATAGCTTTCACAAATTTTGCATAACTCTAAAACTCCTGTTGGTAGAGAGTTAATTTTAGTATCTAGACTTTCTAAAAGATGAATTTGTTTATAATAGAACAAAATTTTGAAATCACACACCTTTCCACCTGCTCTGTTTACATGCAAATTTGCTTAAATTTTTTATTTGCTCCAATGGACCTTTATGCCCAGAAATTACTGGAAATGCCATTTTTGACCTTTGACCTCATTTTCCCAGTATTTACATAGCTTTCACAAATTTTGCAACTCCAAAACTACTGTGGGTATTGAGTTTATTTTGGTATCTAAACTTTCTAAGATGAATATATTCATAATAGAACATATTGGAAATCACACACCTAGCCATCTGCTCTGTTTACATGCAAATTGTCTTAAATATGCAAATTAGAGATTAATTTATAGGGTACCAGTACCTCAGTAACTGGTGGGTGTAGAGAGGTATGTTTCTATTTGCTCCAACAGACCTTTTGCCCAGAAATGATGGGAATTGCCATTTCTGACCTTTGACCTTAAGGCCAAAGATATTATGAATAATTTGGAACCAAAATCAACTCTCTACACCCAGTGGTTGTCGAGATACGAATATTCTATATTGGGCATTTAATTTTCATATTTTAGCTAATTTGCATATATGTTTCCAAGGTGATTTGTGAAATTTCATCTCGTCATAAAACATATTCTCATAAAACAAAAAAAAACCTTTGCTTGCAATTTGTTTCACTTTGGGTATTTTTTTTTAGCTAGATTGCCTAGACTGTTAATATTAATTTTGCTAGAAAGTTTATCATCAATATTGAAATAATTGAAAATTGGAAATAAATGAAGGTGAAAATGTATTACCTGGAGTGTACTGTTCAATCCTCATAGGAACTGATGACTGCTGCATGTTTCAACTCCAATCACATCTGACAACGAATAAAATCATGTAGTTAGTGTCACGCAATGTTAGCTCTACTACTGTACAGCCCCTCCCTCCCCTCACAATGGGATAGTCCATAAAATGGAAAACCAAATGATAGGGGGGGGGGATGTTGAGTGGTGGGAGAATTGATGATGATCAAAATTAAAATCTATGTCCTTCTCCTGCAGATATTCACGAAAAATAAGGTTTATCATTTTTGTTGATGATCTACTGGATGGGGTGTTTTGTATAAAAACATGAACGCCACCTCCATCCTTGAGTGCGTTGGCAAGGATGGGAAAACAGTACCCCAAACCACTCTTAACGAAACTGTACAGTGGGCTAATAAAAACCATATCTCTTAATATTAAGAAAACTAAAGAGATGAGGATTAGTTTCAAAAGGTCAAAGACTGCATTCGAACCCTTTTTGAAGGCGAAACTTTATGGGAATGTGTTGATTAAAATATTTCTCTATTTGTTCAATTAATTACAAAAAGAAGTTAAAAAATGTTCCACACATCATAAAGACTTTCGGGCCCAGCGACATTAACGATAGGGCTCATTGTAATGGACAATTGGGCCCAAATAAATTGGATCCGATCGTCTTGAGCCCGACCGTATGGGATAGTCCATAAAATGGAAAACCAAATGATAGGCCTAGTCTGTTTGCACAGGGTATTCTGCAGTTAAGCCATTGGGCCAGATCGTCTGTACGATCTTGGACCCGATCGTCTGGGCCTGATTTTCCATGGCCGATCGTCTGTCACCCCTACACGGATATAGGGCAACTCGTATCCACACCAACTTGTACCCTGACTCATACCCAAACCAAACTCCTACCCGTGGCAAAATCATTACCACGTCTCCTAAAGAAAACAGAATCAAGTTTCGTTTTATAAGGAAAACTTAACAAAACAATCCTTATGTTTATATTGGACAATAAATTTTACATAAAATAGGAATAGGCCTAAAGAAGTTGGAGTTAAATTAGGCACATCAATTCAGTTATTTATAGTGGGTACGAGTTGTCTTGAAATCTGAGTACGAGTTATCCATTTGGGTACGAGTAGGCGTTGGTACGGGGTTTTCGGCCGCCACAGTAATCGGCCACTGACAATTTCTATGGAAAGCCATACTCAAGTTGGTCAATTTCAAGCCAATACCATGTGGATTGATAAACAAATGTATGGATACTTATCATATAAATTTAAAGGTATGCCTAGGCCTAAATTCAAAGACTACTAAATGATTGTTGAATTGTTTATTGATGGTTTTAATAACTTTTAGCTAAGAAAGTAGCCTAAAAGATCGGGTTAGCATAGCCTAAATAGGGCCTAAAGTAACTTAGGCCTAGTAATTTTATGATCATTAGGCCCTCTAGGCCTACCTAGAGGGCCTAGGCCTAGCCTACCTGGGAACCAGTCAAGTCGCCCCTTCGCCGACTCGCCCCCTTGCCAACTCGCCCCTTACAAACTCGCCCCTTCTCCGACTCGCCCCAACAAACTCGCCCCTTTGCCGACTCGCCTCTTAGCTAACTCGCCCCTTTGTCGACTCGCCCCATTGCTAACTCACACCTTTGCCAACTCGCCCCTTTGCCGACTCGCTCCTTGTTTACGTTATTACTTCTAATAAATTAAGCCTGTTTTCCTGTCGATCAAATCCCAAAATCGGCGATCTGAAACGGCGGTTTCAATCGAAAGTTCAACGGTTCAACCATGGAGAAAAGAATTTTCTGTTCTCCATGGTTCAACTGCCCGCAACTTTAAAACGAAATCGGCGATCTGAAACGGCAGTTTCGATGCTGTTGTTGTTGTTCTGATCATGGAGAAAAGAAATAGAAATTTTCTTTTCTCCATGTTCTGATGCATTTTATTCACTTTCTGAATGATTCGGCTCGTGAGCCGGAGATACAAATTTACAGTGAAAGTAAAAATTACAATGCGGGTGAATTAAAAAAAATGAAGCAAATTAACCAGTCAACATCCTGGTTAATTAATGACGAAAAGAGAGGGCGCATGACGTTTTAAAGCTGTGTGGGCAGACGAACTTTTACGATCAATACCGCCATTTCAGATCGCCGATTTCGTTTTTAATTTGTGGGCAGTTGAACCGTTGAACTTTTGATTGAAACCGCCGTTTCAGATCGCCGATTTTGGGATTTGATCGACAGGAAAACAGGCTTAAATTAGGAGTAATAACAAACAAGGGGCGAGTCGACAAACGGGCGAGTTAGCAAAGGGGCGAGTCGACAAACGGGCGAGTTAGCTAAGGGGCGAGTCGGCAAAGGGGCGAGTTTGTTGGGGCGAGTCGGAGAAGGGGCGAGTCGGCGAAGGGGCGAGTTTGTAAGGGGCGAGTTGGCAAGGGGCGAGTCGGCGAAGGGGCGACTTGTCTGGCAACCATCATACAAACTGTAATGCACACATACAAGTGTAACACTAGCAGAGAGGCCTAGGGCCTAGCTTTGCATCACCGCTCCTGAAAACTATATAGGCCTACCTAGTTATCTTTAAGGATCTTTAATATACAATATATATATATATAATATACGAGTTTGTAAGGGGCGAGTTGGCAAGGGGCGAGTCGGCGAAGGGGCGACTTGACTGGCAACCGCCTACCTTACGGCATTTTCATTATTATTATACCATGTTAAAATCAAAGTTAGGAATTATTAATAAAGGCAAAATAAACTTGAGTTTAAATCAAACAGCTATACCGACGTTCTATAGCCTAGGCCTAGTTCTAGGGGTTTCAATGGTGGCGGCCGATTACGTCGGCGGCCGAAAACGGAAATTGGCATGCGAGTTTGTTTTGGTACGACTTGACCTGCACCGTCCTTCTATCCCACTGCAATCCCGCAGCCTTATGCATAGGCTAGTCTAGTCCTAGATGTACCTCGAAAATCCCTGACCTAGGCCTAAATTATTCTTCCCCGTTATTTAATCAATTCATTACTTACATATTTTATAAAAAATTCCAGGTCTATGCGTACATATAGGTCTAGGGCCTAGCTAATTGTTAGAGAATGTTGACTCAACGACCGACTCAACATCGTACGTACAACCTTGTGTTGTGTTGATGGTAAGTGAAGCTATGGCACGCCAGGACGGACATAACTATATTGAACGCATACATCTTGAGTTTACACACACCATTGTACACATCGCTATATCGGTCGAGACATCACTAGTAGTCGAGTTTTATTGGTCCCCGACAGGGAGGGGGGGGGGGGGGGGCAACCCGGGAGGTCTGGGTGGGCGTGATTGCCAGTTTGGTTTTGTTGACCAAAAAAGAAAAAACTTCATTTCCCTGTTTTTGGCCCATTTTTATGTTGATTTTCTATTTTTAGAGGTAATTATACAAAATTTTTATTTTGATTTTCCCCGAGGAATATGGTCAATCTTCCCCGAGGGGGGAGGGGAGGGCAGCCTTCCTCGACGGTATGGGGGGCCCTGGCCCCCCGCCCCCGCTGGCGCCACTATTGATCTCACCGGATTACACAGACGGAGAGGAAATGGAGAGCAAAATGGCATGATTCCATTGATTTACGTTAGTATCCGTTTAGTAGGCTACGGAAGCCCGTTCATGCCATGGTAAATAAATAATTTCGTGAAATAAGTGGCGGCCGCCATATAATTATCTCGCGGCCGCCAGATAATTATCTGGCGGCCGTCACACAGGATGAAGCTATAGGCATGGTCAACCGTGCGTCATTTATTCTATCGGCACGGTCGACCGATTGGCTATCGGGACGATTAACCGTGCGTGTTTATTGAAATGCGGCTCAAGGCACGATCGACCGTGCGCTGAATGCTCTGATTTTTATCGGTACGGTTAGCCGTAAAACCCAAGGGATTTCGGGCGATACAATATTTTCTATGCCTTTTATTATATTTTTCTAGGCTTACGACGCTTTGGGGCCTATACAGAGAAACAATTGTTGCGGTGAAAATACAGTATAAACCCTCAATTATGAACCCCGATTTTACGAAACCTCAATTTAACGAATGCGTATACCTACCAATGACGTCATCAATATTTTTATTTTAATTACTGTATTCTGTTGTAGTTGAGTGAATAGGCACCTACTTGACTCTACTTTGTACTTTTGATGAATGCCTTTAGAGGCGCACGGAATATGAGGGGCCGCACACGTACTTTGACAATATTAGAATATAATGGGGGCGCCATGCCTCCTCCACCCGCCGCCCCCTCAAAAACAAAATAAAAATCCGCTCTTGTTTCAAGCAAAATTAGAGGTGTTGTGTCGTAGGTGATACAACGTGAAATAATATAAATACCTTGGAGTTCATCAAATTTAAAGTGGAATAAACACATTACTCACACTACAAGTGCAATAAACTTGTGGATTTATCAAGAGATACGTTATATTATTAGAACAAGTGACAGAACCGTTTTCCCCAAATTATTTAAATCTATTATTAGGCCTATAATAGAATATGCTTTACCCGTTTGGTTACCTTTCCAGCAGAGCACCATCAATCAGATTGAATCTGTACAGAGACGCTTTACAAGATCCTGCTCTCCACAATACTTTAATATGCCATGATATGCGGTCGACACTTGAACACAGGTTGCAAATTTTAAAACTACCCAAAAATTTTCAATAGACTAAAATATACTCGTGTTAAATTTTTTGTGAAGTGCCTTTTCTCAGAATTCCTCATTGATGATGTTCTGCTGCCCGTGTCCAATACACGAAGAAGTGAAAAACTTGTGTTTGGACACGAAAAGGCACGCACAGATGCATTTTTACCCTCGCCCCACTGAAGTGGGAAGAGGGTATTTCAATGAGCTCCGTGTGTCTGTCTGTCTGTCCTTCTGTCTGTCTACATCTATATCTCAAAAACTATTTGGCCAATTTACTTCAAATTTTCAGACAAGAGTCTCTCATAGCGAAATAATTTTGCTTTCTGACAATCCGCCAGAATAGTTGTGAGTTTGTTTTGAGTGTTATGTATGTATGCTTGTTTTTTTCTGGAAAATAAATGAATAATGAGGGCAGAATCCTTTTACACGTTGCGTTTGCGGCTCCGTTTGCGGTTGCGTCGCGGTTCAATCGAGACAATGATTTTAAGCAATGTACTTTCATTAGTACGGTTCCGTTTGCGTGTCTCGTCCGGAATCGCATGCGCTTATATTCAACCGCTACATGGAGCGATTCATCCGGTTTCAAACAAATTTTTCGTACTTTAATAACATTAACAACCACTTATACGTATGTGGCAATATAATTATTCTTGGATTTGTGACACAAGTGTGTTTATTCTGGTATTCAAACACGTATATATATTTTGTCTTAATAGGCCTACATCATCAGCTGTCATGTGCGCTGAAATAACGGAAAAGGTCGTTGTAGAATTAATACGGGAACACAATTTTAGCTTTATAATGTAGTCTATATTTTGGTGATGTCATAAGTTGTAGCCTACACTCCACTAGTGCCTTCTCTTTCACTTTTTAGGGTTAAGGAGTTCGTAACTTAAAACCATTAGGCCTATTGCTAATTCTTCCTCTTTCAAAAGTAGATGCTGCTGCAATAATTCATGTTAACTTTATTGTGACCGCGTATCAAAACGCTTGTAAAAACGCACAATTATGGAATCACATAAAACGCAATCGCAAACCGCAGCTGCAAACGGAGCCGCAAACGCAACGCGTAAATGGATTCTGCCCTAATATAATATAAGTCTCTACACGCCTACTAACGTGATCCTTTTAGGTTTGGGCTTTTTTGGCGTTGAGAAATATGGCTATTTTTAAAAATGAATAATTGGGTTAATCCAGCCGGATCCAGCGAACTAGAAAGTAGGTGCCCGATACTAAGTTGGACCATGGAGTTTGAATTATTTTTCAAAATAATTACAATCCCATGGCTGGACAAGCATGATTTTTTTCCGGCTGCAAACAATATTTTGTCAAGTCAAAGGGGGTAGCTTGGATCAGCGCCTGTTTTCTTTTGTGGAAATAGAATAATTATTAACCTAAGGTACAGGTTTGAAATTGACACTCTTAAACATTTAAAAATGCCTTGCAAAGTGTTAGAATTTAACACAATTAAAAACAAACACCCAATATTAAGAATAAATAGGATGTATGCATGTATATAATAATAATAATAATAATAATAATAATAATAATAATAAAATAATAATAATAATAATAATAATAATGATAATGATAATGATAACGATAACGATAACGATAATGATAACGATAGTGATAGTGATAGTGATAGGAATAGTGATAGGGATAGTGATAATGATAGTAAGTGATAATGATAATGATGATTAAGATGATGATGATCATAATAATAATAATTTGCTTATATAGCTATTTTCCATAGTGATCAAAGTGCTTTACAATAATATATAGGTGAACAATGTAAGAATTAATCATAACGTGACTATACAAATTACTCGGGAAATAAATCTTGGATATGCATAGTAAACAATTACAATATTAAGCATTAAAATATCATTACATGACAATATAAATTACTCGGAAAAAAATACATAATATATGCGTGCGTATGTTTATATACAGTATGTATCTATATATAAATTCACGTAAGGGATATTTTCAATAAATCCCGCGTATCTTCTGTATTCTTTACTCAATGGTATTTAAAATCGGTACATACTTTAATACTAATTTTTAACACATACCGTAATGAAAACCAGTAACCTAATTAAGTTGAGTTAGACAATTTTCCAATATGACACTCAATATGACACTCTGGTTGTGATCCTAAAATATACTCGCACACAAATATACAGCATATCATCAATCTATGTCTACAATTATTAACTTTAATTGCTGAAAATTGGTAGGAAGACTCAAAATTACGTCATACGTCAAACTAAGAGAAAAAAGTTAAAAAAAATACGTATAATACGCTAAATTCACATTGATGGGATATTCCATTCCCTCTCTATATATACTGTATATATGCTATGATAACAGTACAGGCTACCACACAGCTGTGAGTGTCTAGTGGTTGATTGATGGGAATTCCCATTCTACCACACAGGCTGTCAGTTAGTGCGTTTTGGTTGATTTACGATCGACTTTTGTTTCTCTTATACAAGAAATTGTGTGTAGGTCTATATTTATCTGATTAACACAGTTGACAGCTTTGAGTCGATTGCATGTAGGCCTAGGCCTACATCAAAGTGCCATTGAAAAATCAAAGTAATAACAGCACAGTGTGGGCGCCAGGAATTCCCCGACGGCAGGGCAATTCCCCAACAGCAAGGGTACCCCGGCAGATTGGGCAAGTTCTCGGTTTTCAATTTGACAAGCAAGAAAAATACCTTATTTGCCGTATTTTGTGTGCCTTATTAATTACGTCCGTTTAGTATGTTGGGGCTTGACTGGACCTACACAGCCCGACGAAATCGTAATCTCTCCCCGAGGGGGTGGGGCCAAGGCAAAGGTCCGCCGACGGGGGCTGTAGTCCCCTGAAACCAACCCCACCAACCCCCTCCTTCCCGTAACGCTGACATTGTAACAGCGCCGTGTGTCCTTTTCGGTGGCTCATTCCCAATTCCCGGGTCGAGGTATAGCATGTCATCTTTAACCTGTTTTATGGTCAACAGTAGGAGGTTTTAGTATAGGCCTAATTAACTAAATTATACCGTACCATTCTCTATGTTACCATAAGAGAAAAACGGGATATTTTGATGGACTCTAATTGTAGCATATAAAATAACGCAAAATTTTCCGGGGCAGTCGGCCCCTCGACCCCGACCCGGTACCCTTGGCGGCCTCCTGGCCCCCAGCCAAAATTGCTCGCTTCTCTCGCAAGTCCGAACTTCGAAACTAAGACAGGCTGATCTGGAAAACGGAACATTTTGATGGACTCTAATGTGTCTTTTAGCATATACTTACTTAGACTTAGTTCCTCCTGTGCGATTTAGCACATCGGGCAGCAAGCTCTCGCCGTCTAGTTCTGTTTGAAGCCGTTGACTCTGCTTCATCCCAGGAAATGTCCATCATCCTCAGGTCTTCGAGGATATAAAATAACGCAAATTTTTTTAGGGCCTTCGGCCCCTCGACCCCGACCAATTTTGGCCCCAGCCAAAATTGGTCGCTTAATTGGTCGCTTCGCTCGCAAGTCCGAACTTCGAAGCCAAGCTGATCTGGAAAACTGGACATTTTGATGGACTCTAATGTGTATTTTAGCATATTAAATAACGCATTTTTTTCCAGGGCTTTCGGCCCCTGGACCCCGACGGGGACTCTCGACGGCTCCCTGGCCCCCAGCCAAAATTTCTCCCTTCACTTGCAAGTCCAAACATCGAAACCATAACAGGCTGATCTGGAAAACGGGATATTTTGATGGACTCTGATTTTAGTGATTTTAGCATATAAAATAGCGTAAAATTTTCCGGGGCCGTCGGCCCCTCTACCCCGGCCCGGGGCCCTTGGCGGCCCCCTGGCCACCAGCCAATATTGCTCGCTTCTCTCGCAAGTCCGAACTTCGAAACCAAGACAGGCTGTTCTAGAAAACGGGACATTTTGATGGGCTCTAATGTGGCTTGTTGTAGCATATAAAATAACGTAAAAATCCTGGGGCCTTCGGTCCCTCGACCCCGACCGCGGGCCCCTCGGCGACTCCCTGGCCTCCAGTCAAAATTTCTCGCTTAGCTTGCAAGTCCAAACTTCGAAATCATGACAGGCTGATCTGTAAAACGGGACATTTTGATGGACTCTAAGGTGTATTTTAGCATATAAAATAACGCATTTTTTTCCGGGTCTTCGGCCCTAGACCCCGACCGGAACTTCTTGGCGGCCCCCTTTCCCCCAGCCTAAATTGCTCGCTTCGTTTTCACAAATGTCATTTAAGACGCAAAAATGTCTGGGGTTACTAATTAAGACGTCCCTAATTAACGACTAATTAACGATTTAATTAAAGTTTCGAGTGCGACATTTTTTTTTGCAAAACATAATTTAGTGACCCCAGACATGATATCTGCAACTTAAGACATAGATTTTCCTGGAGTTTGCAGATAAGATGGGGGTGAATTAACCCTGGGGTTATGCGAACCCCCCAAAATTGACTACAAAAAAGGTAGTGCAACAGTTTTGATAGCTGTTATGCACGATCACGTGGCACGATACGGTATTCCAAATAATCAAAAATGTCTATTAAGACGCAAAAATGTATGGGGTTACTAATTAAAACACACCCTAATTAACGACTAATTAACGATTTAATTAAAGTTTCGAGTGCGACAATTTTTTTTTTTGCAAAACATAATTTAGTGATCCCAGACAACATATCTGCAACTTAAGAGACGGATTTTCCTGGGGTTTGCAGATAAGATGGGGGTAAATTAACCCTGAGGGTTATGCGAACCCCCCAAAATTGACTTCTACAAAAAAAGTAGTGAAACAATTTTGGTAGCTGTTATGCAAAATACGGTATTCCAAATAATCAAAAATGTCATTTAAGACGCAAAAACGTCTGGAGTTACTAATTAAGACACACCCTAAATAACGACTAATTAACGATTTAATTAAGGTTTCGAGTGCAACAAGAATTCTTTTTACAAAACATAATGGCTCCACCAAATATCATACTGTATCCACAACTTAAGACTGGATTTTTTCGGTGGTTTGTAAATAAGAAGGGTTATTTGACTCTGAGCGATATATATAAATATATATATATAGATAGACGGAATTGGGTCAATGCCCATGAAAACGAAAGACGGCCATATATTGCGAAATTTAATAATTGTTAAACGTAACAGT
>JAOTQE010123737.1:2388-12488 GCA_025631205.1 Nesometra sesokonis
TGAATATGGATGCAATTGTTAACAGTGAATATGGATGCAATTGTTAACAGTGAATATGGATGCAATTGTTAACAGTGAATATGGATGCAATTGTTAACAGTGGATATGGATGCAATTGTTAACAGTGGATATGGATGCAATTGTTCTAATAAAAATCTATACCATATATAACAAGAATATTGATTGATTGCTTTCAATTTTGAAATCATGTGAGTTTGATACCTGGACTTGCATGAATAAGCATTCCATTTGAGTAAGTGCTGCTCTTGAACCAATGCCCCTATAGTGTAATTGCCCCTTTATTCTGATTTAGCTGCTCCTCTCAACATCTACATTTTCTTTATGCAGTCTGTTTAAATGAGCATACCTCCTAATTTAAATAAGCCCTCCCTTCCACTTTGAACAAGCACTTATATACCTATATTGGTATGTCATTACATGAATATACCAGTGTGATACACTAAAGATAACCCATATGTCCACAGAATTTCAAAAGATAATTTCCTACTCTTTTCCAAGGAGTGTACTGCATTTTTTGATGTCCACATGAGCCATGTTGCAAATGGGACAAATGGCTTAGCATATTATCAGAAAGGTGGAGTGCTGTTAAGCTATATTTTTATGTTCCCTCAAACAAAAGAAGAGTGCTGATGTATTGTTGAACCAACGACAAAGCTAAATTCCACTCACAGGAGATATTCTGTCCTATGAAAAATTTTGTTCAATCTATAATGCATTGCTATTTTGTTTGTCTCATGTTTCGTCAACCCTCTCTCAATATTCAGTATTTATCATTAAGCCCTCAACTTATGATTTGTTTTGTAAGCACCCGGTTTGTATCAAATCAAATAAATTTGTTATTTATCAAATACAAAGCAATAAGCACCCCGTTCGAATATGCACCCCTTAAAAATATTAAGAATGTTAATATGCGCCCCTTAAAAAATGTTAAGGATGTTAATATGCACCCCTTAAAAATGTTAAAAATGTTAATATGCGCCCCTTAAAAAATGTTAAGAATGTTAATATGCACCGCTTAAAAAATGTTAAGAATGTTAATATGCACCGCTTAAAAAATGTTAAGAATGTTAATATGCGCCCCTTAAAAATGTTAAGAATGTTAATATGCACCGCTTAAAAATGTTAAGAATGTTAATATGCACCGCTTAAAAATGTTAAGAATGTTAATGTGCACCCCTTAAAAATGTTAAGAATGTTAATATGCACCCCTTAAAAATGTTAAGATTGTTAATGTGCACCCCTTAAAAATGTTAAGAATGTTTTAATGACAGGCACATAGTCACATGACATGTGTCACAAGAAAACTGCAAATACCAATATACTGTATCATGACATGTTCTTGATGAATATTAATATCTGCTGTTTGCTTTGTTAGGTATTGTCCTAAATGTAAAGAACATAAAGAAGCTACAAAGGAAATGTCTATTTGGCGCCTACCGTCAACGCTTATTATTCAGCTGAAAAGATTTTCATTCAAGAATGCATTGTGGAGGGACAAGATCAATAAGAAGGTTGTCTACCCTGTCAGGTAAAATTGCCTTTCACACAACAATGCAGATAGTATAGACTAATATAGAACTACCGCAATTGTGTTATTTAAGTATATTTCTTAATAATGATATTGTATATTTATATTATAGGTTTAATTGAGACAATGTTATGCTGACATTAAGAATTAATGAACTTTGTAGTATGATTGCAAAATGTTTTTATTTGGTGGGTTCATTTAAAACAAAAATATATTGAATTAAAATGACATAAAATATACTATTAAAGAATGAACTGAATAAAATTAGGAAAAGGATTGGGAATAACCAAAGAAAATTTTAAAAAAAAACCTATTTCTGTACCTACTGAATGGTAAAATTCCTTAAATTAAAACAAGAATAGTTGTGTAAATAGTTCCAATGACTCAGCACTCAGCATTACCAGAATGATTGTGGTTTGTGTTGGCGTCTTCTTGCTTCTGTCTTTGTTTTGTAATGAGTACCACCAGTAGTTCAGGAAGTTTTATACTTACAAGAAGGCTATTGTCAATAACGGGTTGTGTTGCCGTCTTTTTGCTTCTTCAGTGTTTTGTGATGAGCACCACCAGTAGTTAGGAATAGTTAGGAAGCTTTAAGCTTAAAAGAAGAAGGCTATTGTAAATATTTGGATGTTTTGTGTTCTTTCATTTCTCAGTGTTTTGTGTGAAGTACCACCAGTACTGAGGGAGGTTTTATACTACAAGAAGGCTGTTGTAACTATTTGGCTTGTGTTGCTTCTATCAGTATTTTGTGAGAAGGACCACCAGTAGTTAAGCAAGTTTTAATAATTAAAATATATTCTTCTAAGACAAGTTTTCTTCTGTATAACAATAGGGGTTTAGATCTAAGAGACTATGTACACGGAGTGCACCACAGTGGGCCAGCCATCTTTGACCTTTACGGGGTCATTAATCATCATGGTGGACTTCTTGGTGGTCACTACATGGCCTTTGCCCGATTGCCAAGTGTCAACCATTGGAACAAAAATGACATAGGTGAGTATTAGTTTATATAAAAAAGTATAAATCTTGTCAATATTTCGACGTTAATTATGCCATCATCATAATAATATTGAATTCTGACATGATGTCATCTATCTCTTTGCTTTTGTAGCATACTTTTTTTACTTGAAGTTGACATGATGTCGTGCATCACTTTGCTTTCTTAGTTTACTACTGAACTTGCCAATATGGTAGATGATTGTTTAATTAAACTATTTTTTAGAATACAACATTTGAATGTTTTTTTTAATTAAAAAGAATTATTTTGTACATTGTTTTGAGCAATGAAACTGGTTCATATGACTACATTGATTAGTTAGAAAAAACTGTTTGCTAAGATCATGTTGAAGTTTTTTGGCAATTGTGGTCAACCATCCAAAAAATCCAAAAAAATTATATTGTTGCTGACTGTATACATTGAAGAAAGTGAAGCCAAGGAAGGTAAAGCAACAAATACCTTGCAAACCTCAGTAAATGGATTGGTGCAAATACAAATAGAAATTTTAGTGAATGATACATAACCTATAAGAGTGGCCAAAAAACAAAACATGCTATGGATTTCCATGACACCAATGCTTTAGAAGAGCGGGAAAATTTATAGAATGGAGAATGGAGTATGATGAAGGCAGTATGCACTGTTAGAGTGCCCTCTAGTTACGCTACAATTTAATAAAAATGCTATGGATTTCCATGACACAAATGCTTTAGAAGAGCGGGAGCACACCCTCTCATATGTGAGAGGACGTGCTTCATCGTGGACAGACATGCTTTCGGTGTTGTGGATGTCTCAAAATTTTAGTCCTTAAAATTCGATATTAAAAATGGCTAGATTATGTTATTCTAGCTTTCCATTAGTGTTAATTAAACCTTAAATATTGGATTGGTGTTCAAAATAAAATTAGATGAAAAAAGGAACCCCATGAAGGGACTTGTTACAAAAAAAAAAAAACTTATGAGGGCATTTTTAACTAAAATTAATAGACTACGCAATTAAAACAAATTAATAGATACTTGGAACTACCCAAACTAGGCTTATATAGAACGATAATATAACATAATAAATCATAAAAATATAATATATGTATGCTTATTTAATAACCAATACTCAGAAGTTGTAACTATTAATTAAACATGAATTTAATTTATTTAATATTTAACAGCTGTTTTTATTATAGTTTAAAGTTAACATACTATATAATGATACATTATTTGAAACTATAAACCTTGCTATAGACAAAATTCTTATCATTTAATAACACAGTATATTACTGTTTCATTTCAATTTACTGCAAAGTCCAATTTAGCTGTAAAAATTCCAAACCATAAGCTCTATACTTTACAGCATGCTGCATTGGATCTATAATTCCAAGAATTCTCACAGCAGGTTGTACACATTGCCAGCTGGATAGCATGTGAGGGCAGCATACAGGTAGAAGGATCTTACAGCAACTCCCACGGGAGTCCTTGGAGGTTTTTTATTTAAATTAGATAATTGGGACACTTCACATGTGTAATTGATGGATATACTTAATACAAGTATTATTGCGCAAGAATCCGTTAAAAGAAAAACTATTTCGCCTGTGATACAAATAGAAAGAATTCAATTTTTAGTTCCTGATATTTTATGCTGACTAACACTGTAAGTTATGTGTCATAAAATAAACCAAATTCAGTTGTAAAAGAAGGTGAATGTATATAGAGCATACCTTTGAAAGAAGGCAAATGTTTATAGAGCATATTTTAAAAGAAGGTAAATGTTTATACAGCATATCTTTAAAAGAAGGTAAATGTATATAGAGCATATTTTAAAAGAAGGTATATGTATATAGAGCATATTTTAAAAGAAGGTAAATGTCTGAAATGAATTACACAAAACTTATGAACACCAATTTCAAATTTGAATGAATAAAATCTAAGCAATAAATGCTGTCCTTGTAACATGTTGCAGAAACTCAATAAATTGAACACTTTACTAATCTTGTATACACCAATAACTTACTTGTTCTAATCTTGTATACACCAATAACTTACTTGTTCTAATTTTGTATACACCAATAACTTACTCATTCTAATCTTGTATACACCAATAACTTACTTGTTCTAATTTTGTATACACCAATAACTTACTTGTTCTAATTTTGTATACACCAATAACTTACTTGTTCTAATCTTGTATACACCAATAACTTACTTGTTCTAATCTTGTATACACCAATAACTTACTTGTTCTAATCTTGTATACACCAATAACTTACTTGTTCTAATCTTATATACACCAATAACTTACTTGTTCTAATCTTGTATACACCAATAACTTACTTGTTCTAATCTTGTATACACCAATAACTTACTTGTTCTAATCTTGTATACACCAATAACTTACTTGCTCTAATCTTGTATACACCAAAACTTACTTGTTCTAATCTTGTATACACCAATAACTTACTTGTTCCATATAGCCCAAGGTATTCACTGCGCTCAATTTGTAGGCATCCCTTCACTATATCAAAGATTTCACAATCTTGAGGTAACCGATCATTTAACTTTGTCATTTTATTTTTATGGCACAACTTACCGGGAAGTTATTAAAACCTTCACTGGAATCTTTTAAATTCAAACTCAAGACCTTATTGTTGAGCTGACAACATTTCGACCTTATGGCCTTTTTTTTTCAATTTTTCATTTGTATGTGTCGCTGCACCATTAGCATCTTTTAGATGGCTACTGGTGCATAATTAAATATTCATTATCATCATCATCATTCAAAGTAACTCCTTGATTCTTGTATTAAGTCTTATTCATATTTCTTAAGCATATGTTTAAATTAATAATGTTTTCATTTTTATTTTAGACTGGCGTTTATTTGATGACAGTATGGTTCGTGCTGTGGATGAAAAATGTGTCGTGACTCAGTCAGCCTACCTGTTGTTCTATCGACAACGGAAGCCATACCAGAGTTTGATTAATAACCCATTGATGAATGTAGAGTTGTTAGCTAGGAAAGAAGAGAAAATAGAGTCGAGACACATAAGCTCACATAGCGGGCGTGATAGTGGACACACAGGAAATATGAATACATCTAGGAAACTAGATAGTAGATACACAGGAAACATGAATACATCTAGAAATCTTGAGGCTGGACACACAGAACAAACAGGCACATCTAGCAATCTTGAATGTGGATACACACAGCACATGAGCACAGATAGCAATGTTGATGATGGGTACACAGAACACATGAGCACAAATAGCAATGTTGAGGGTGGGTACACAGAACACATAAGCACAAATAGTAATGTTGAGTGTGAACATAAGTCAACAAATAGCAGGCATGAATACATGAGCATACCTACTGATGATAATTGTCTAGAACCAATGGAAGAAGATAAAGAAGAAAAAAACACAGATATGGAAATCATTGACTGATGAAAAGGCTTTAGAGAAACCTTAGGGTAAATTTTGAGTTTGTTTTTACATACTTTTTAGCAATATAAATATCTTGCAATTTTCCACTATGCTGTTTACATTGGTTGAACCAAGAGTTGTTTAACATAAATTTATTTTGTCACTTTATTAAGAATACTGAGTTCAATGAGTTTCTGCAGCAGGCTGTTGATGATACATATCAATCAAGTATCTATTGGTTTGGTCAGTCCTGATTGACACAGCTCTGGTCAGTCTTTATTGGTTTTTCTAATCCATCTTCTTAGTCAAGAAAATAGACCCAATTTAGATACATTATTTTCTAGTGTGGGTTGTTTAATTTGCAACAGGATGGTAAAATGAGGGTACTGCATTCTGTGTGCAATGGAGAGAATTGCTTTCAACTAGTTTTACATTTCTTGACTAAGACTCATTGTTTTATCATACTGAAATCTTTCTTTTGTTGAAAAACCTTATAGAATGTTAAAATGATTTATGATGTTCCAAAAATTTCATTCTTTCAATAAAAATTATATCGGGTTATTTATGGATAATACATATACGTTGACATTTACAGTAGACTTTGATTTTGTCCTAAAACAGGATGGAAGTCCAAAACATGCACAGTGTCGCGTGGGGGTTACCCTAAATGGCCATCAAGTTATAGTCTTGTTGTAAAATCATTATTGGTAGCTGGCCAAGTAAGATATACCATCTATTGTTTGTTGAGTGAGACATTGCACTAAGTTAACTTAACAATCAGTCAATGTCCTCCTATTTTGTTTGCAATTATTGATAATCTAAACTATAAACGTAATTAAATTTTTAAATTTATAAGTGGCAGGCTCCACCCTGGTAGATATATAATGAATTAAATATATTATTTGTGAAATATTTTAAAACAGACGTCACTGTCCATATCTATTGTTTTTACTATCATTGCACTTGTCAAATGATTTGGGATTGTTGTGTGCCGCTGTTACAAAAGTGAATGTTCAATAAATGATCCTTATTCTGATTCTGAATCACTTTAAACTACTTGAGTTGAGTTGTTGCGCCAATTACCTGTCGAATGATTTTGATTGATAATCTCAAACAAGTTAGCCTTACATAGGAGAGTGAAGCAGTGCCATAGCCAGCATGACACAGACATCTAAAATTTTCAAAGATTTGAGTATTTCTTTCTGAAATATATTTATATAAATATATTGACCCTATCTATCGTGCTGACTGGGCCTCAGCGTCACCTCTTCTGTTTTTCTATTCATGCTACGTCCATGTAAACGATCACTTTAAATGAATTGGTTTAATTTATTTTATTGATTTTGATATTCTCTCTTAATTCAAATAAATGGGTTATAACGTTAATTATAAGTTGAACAATCTAAATTTATACAGTGTAGGTTCTTATTCATACAATTTGTGAGACGTAATGAAAATGACAGTTGTTTGTAATTTATGTGCACTGTGATATAGCGTTGAAAGAGCATTATACAACCACTAAAATGTATACATAGTAATTTTGATTACTGTTTTGAACTTGATGTGATTTCAATTTAAATTGACCTTTGAACTATTTAAATATTCCTGATCATCCAATGAATTTTTGACAAAAAAAGTCAAGTTTGAATGTGCTGGAGTCTGATCTGTCGAGCTAATGATAACTTGTTTACATTGTGCAAATTCCTATCACGTGTGTTTGAGATAAAATGTTGCTGTGGCTAGCTTTTCTATGTGTATCCTTATTCATGTTAAAAGGTGTTTGTACACGTGTTGTATGTACATGTGTAAGTTTAAAGGTATTTATTATTACAAGGTAATTCATTGTTTATTTTGACTATCATTATTATTATTATTATAAAATGAAAATAACCTTTTTATAAGCGTACAGCAAATGAGTATGAATAAATAATATATCGTAAATGCAAGACCACGGAGGCTACTCTATGCACGATCGTGCGCTTTCAAAATTATTAGCACTCTTTAAGAGATGCTTATTAATTATCACCACTCTTTAAGGTGGTGTAAATTTGGGGCACTTATAGAAAATAATTGACGTTTACAGAAACTGTAACTGTCTGAAAATGTTATAGGGCATGCAGTGCAACTGTTAGTACTCACCCTTATAAAATAAATGTGAATAAAAAAAAAATATATCACCTTTGTCCTACTGTATGTAAGTTGGTGTTCAAAACAAGCTGCTTATCCAGTCAAGATACTGTACTTATTCGCACCACTGACGGTACTTAAATCAAAGTAGCAACAGTACCTATGTATTAAACAAGAGATGTTTTATATCTTCCTGTTTTTCTGATTCAGTGTTTGTACAGGTTTGAAAGTGGGTCGGAATTTGGCCTTTAACGTGGTCTGGCTTAGTTGAGCCTTAGCAATGAAATAAAGTTAAAATTGTCGAAAATTAAAATATTGTGATGTAACTCAGTGAGGTCATTCATCATTGGTGATGTATGTCACTGATACGACCCGTTCTCATGTTCACTGGGTATAGTTCACTTTTGACTATGTATGTTTAATCCCCAAACTTAAATACATGATTTGAATTATTATTAAATTACTGATCTATTAAATGAGAAGCTAGATACCCCTCCACCCAGCAGGAAGGGACATTCAAGGGACATCTGCTGATAAATGTGACGTGCTAGGTGTAATAACCACTATGCGGCCTAGTTTTACGTTTGTAAATTTTAGGCCAAATACAAAGCATTATTATTTATATCTTGCAATAAATTACGTTATTGGTTGTTCAGAAAATGAAGTTAAATTTAATGCACTTCCTATCATGAGCGCACTGTTAATGTCATGAAATCGCATTTCAAGAGGAGTTATTCTCTACCCGATTTCAGGTACACAATAATTCATTTTTGAGTTATAATAGAAAATATCTGTTTAGGACCGGGTACAAGATTCAGGTTACTTTATCTTAATTTTGTAAACTAAAATATAATAATATTAAGATTTCTATAAGAATTGTCGAATTACAAATAAATTAACTAAATATTGCAGGGCCACTAATGTTTCACTTTCGTCACTGTTTGTACGAGCGGCCATCGTACATCGTACTAATGTTTCACTTTCGTCCCTGTTTGTACGAGCGTCCATCGTAGATTGCACTATTGTGCTTAACACCAGGGATTTCTGTTTCCAGGTCTGTCGATATCGGTGAGAGCTTATGGATGTCATGCTGTAGTGTTTGTGTTAAAGTAAATTGCATGAAATGTTTTAAAGAGTTTCTTTTTATTAAACGGTGTTAAATCAATTTTTATTTCGTAAATGTAAGCACTGTAACATGTAAAATAATCAATAAAATTTTCATGAAAATAGTCTTAGCAAACATATTTTATTAACTGTCTTTTGGCTCTGGTGTATAATTGTATAATAACAGTGATGGCAATGGCAACAACAATAACATCGATGCATCATTATTAATATCAGGTATTTAATAACGAACTGTCAGCAACTTGTTTCTTCTACATTATGTAAACACCGTTTATCTACGGAGAAATTTGTATGCAAAACAAATATTACTTTGTACAAGTTTTCGACCGTTCGTTATTTTCACCATCACCAAAAAAAAAAAACAAAAAAAAACACCCATTACCCCATTAATCAGACCACCTGTCCTTCTAGAGCTCCGGTTTGCAGTAGCTAGATATAATAATATGAAAAAGGCGATGGAAGTGTTAACCGGAATATGAAAAAGGCTGTAAAACTGTTAGTATAAAAAAGACAAATGCAATAGGACGGTTAGGCAGAATATGAAAAGCTGTTAAAACGGTTATCAACAAAATAAAAGGGGCTGTGAAACGGGTTGGGAAGAAAAGGAAAAAGGCAATGAAACCTTTATTGAAGAAAATAAGCAAATACTTTAAAAATATCCAGGGATATAATATTAAGCAATACATACCTGAAACACAGCTGATACGTTTTTCATCGGGGAGTAAAATGAATCGTACAAATCCTCTTTTAGTAAACGGAAATTACAACAACGTGTTTAAAAATAAGTTTATAGCATGCCTATAATTTGAAAAATATATCGTCGTCAAAGTACATGTCGGCCCCTTTCAGGCTTATGTTTCTCAAAAATCCGCCCTTCCCCGTCCCGTCCTCCCCC